>JAPYYZ010002806.1:0-31999 GCA_030522705.1 Eretmocerus eremicus | reverse complement strand
TATCGAATCAAGGAGTAAGGTTATGAGTGCTAACTGTGGACAGTGGGTTGAAGAGCTGCCGCCAAAAGCTGTAAATATTTCTCTTGTAATTTAATCGCGCTAATACACTACGCACCACTGCCCGTTGTATCCTATATATTTACTAAACAGCCTGTAGAGCTGCATCACTTACAAACTGCCACAGTAGTGTCGCAGTAATTGCCACAGTATTACTGCGAGATTCACGCTCACCGTACTGTCGCGGAATTTACGGCCGTAATACGATCGTAATACGGTAGTATCGAAAAACGACCGTGATCCCATCGAAATACTGCGAAATTTACTGCAGTAGTACGATCGTAGCGTCTCATCGTAATACTGCGAAATTTACTGCAGTAGTTGCAGTAGTACGATCGTAACGTCTCATCGTAATACTGCGAGTTCGCAGTAACGTACTATCGTATTACGGCCGTAATACGCCGAAATTTTCTACCAGGGTTACGTACATTTGATAGATCTTATTGAGAGGATCAAGAATACCTTTATTTTATATCGCCAAGAGGTATACCGCAAGAAGAAAAAGGGATTGAAGCGCCAACTGTGCAAGAATTTCGTTAGCACCGATAAAGAAAGCGTATATGTACTAATTCTATGGATGGTCATTGGTAGACTCTTCAACGCACAGTCAATAGATCTAGAGGACAAGAATGAGAAGTGCATTGTTTCATTCAGCTGAGAGGTATACTAAAAAAGAAGAATAGCATTGGAACAACAATGCACCAATAGATTCGCTTCCACCCATGAATAAATCATAAATGGTAATTTTATGAAACATCGCTAGTGAAATGTCTGAAGTATGTACATTCTGCATATATTGGCTAGAAGGAACAGAAATTGCTCTGTTCCACATACGGCTGAGGTATATACTGTAATAGGAAAATGTCACTTAATATTTAGTTCGGAGTTAATGAGCAAACGATTGGATTTGTTTCTAATAGTTTCGAAATAGACTGTCCCATTTACATATAAAATCGATTTTTGATCACATCATTTCCATTTTCGACAACATATGTGAAATAATGATGTATGACACCGATTCGAGACAGCATTCTGCTAATCTCGTTTAGCAGCATTTTTTATGAGGATTCCCGCGTTGGGGGCCACGTCCTCCTTGGTGTCACCTATGATGTCGAGATCATCCGCGAATCCCGAGAGTTCGTTTATCTCAACCGCGTGAATGCGGATCTCATGGTTACTGTTTGCTAGTGATCTTACGGTGTATTCGAGTACGAAATTGATGATTGAAGGGGGAGGGGGGGGGGGGTAGCGGTCCCTTGGTTCAGGCCACAGGTCATGGCAAGGGGTCTTTTTTTATTTTTATTTTTTTTATGGTGGTCAAAAAGGGTAATCTGCTCGCAGACGTTGTGACGGGTTGCGCCTATGGGTTCGCACAGAGCACGGCACCGTCTAAACCTCCTCGCTGATCGGGGTAACATCTACCATGTCATAACCAACCCACCCTGGAAACGCCTGCGCATTACTTCGGGGTGGAAGGAGCGTCACGCGCTACAGAAGCGTGTCTCTCTGAATCTCCAGTCCTTCTTTCTTCTCTTTAGGTCGTTCGGTGTTGATCACTCTTCAGGTCGTCGGTGTTTGTTATGCAGCGCCTCTTTCCTGGCGCAGCAATGCCCGTTCGCGCTTTTCTTTTCGGGTGATCGCCGTTTTGATAAAGTCGGCGATCCGAACCTACGTCTCTTTACTGCGGAGCATGTTCGGTACGAGATTCTTAGGTACCAGCTGAGCCCCGAGCGAATCCATGGGCTCCGCTTTCTCTATACTCGTCTCCTTGCACTGAAAGAGTGTGTGCTCCGCGTCATCCCAGTCGGCCCCACACATCTGGCAGACCGGAGCTTCCCTCTTCTGGAACCGCTCCAGATATTCCCCGAAGCAGCCTTGCCCGCTCATCACCTGCGTCAGCTAGTAGTCTAACTCGCCATGGGGCTGATCGATCGATCCGACTAGGTTGGGGATCAGTCCGCGCGTCCAGCGACCCTTGTTTGACCTGCCCCACTCCTCTTGCCATCTCTCTACTGTCTCCTCCCGTTCAACCTCTCGGATGAGGGCCTTCCGGGTCGGGTTCAGCTCTACGCCGTCGCTCTTGAGGGTTTCTTGCCTCTCCCATATTCGCCTTCCTTCAGCGACCAGCGCGCGAATTGGTGGAGTACCCACCAGTACGCACGCTGCATCATAAGACACGGTGCAGTAGGCGCTGATCGTCCGGAGCGCGAGACGCCGCTGGGCTGGGCCTAGTTTCCCATCGATAACGGCATCACTGGCTATTTGGCCCCAGATGGCCGCACCGTAGAGCATGATGGAGTAGCTCACGGTGCTGAAAAGAGCTCTTCTTTTCAGCTTAGGCCCTCCGATGTTGAGCATGAGCCGCTGGAGAGCACTGCCGACCCTGTCTGCCTTCAGCGCAGCTTCCCTCAGCTGGGCCTTGTAGCGCCACTTAGCGTCGAACCACACCCCCAGGTACGTGAGCTCCCTCTTCAGTGGGATCCCGTGCCCGTTGATGGTGAACACAGGCAATTGGAAGCTTCTCCTTCTTGTAATTAGCATCGCTTCGCATTTGTGTTTGGTTAACTCGAGGTGGTTTTCGGGGAACCACTGGCCAACGCGGTAGAGTGCCTCGTTGCCAACACACTCGACTTCCCACGTGGTTTTGGCGATAACAACTAATGCTGCGTCGTCCGCAAACACAACCAGTTCCGCTCTGTTCGGGAGGTTCTAAGCGAGGAAGTTGTCGTATGGCAAAGGGTCTGATAAGTCCTTCCCTACTCCAGTGTTGTCCAACGGTTCCATCTAGTGTTGCCACAATCATTCTGATGACTTTGTTCGGAATGCCCAGTAGGCGCATTATTTCGAGCATTGTGGATCTGATGATAGAATCGTGGGCTTTTTCAAAATCTATAAATACATGAATCACCTGTTCACCGTATTCTCTTTTTTTCTCGGCTATTCGTCGTAGAGTAGAGATTTGATCCTTTGCAGAGCTGTTCTGTCGCACATTGGTAGTCTCCAATATTTCCTCGATGAGAGGTGTGAGGGTTTCTATTATGAGGTTAGACAAGATCTTATAGACCGCAGCTTGTAATGCTAGTCCTCTGTAGTTATTACAGTCGGTTTTATGACCTTTATTCTTACAGATTGGAGTATCTATTGGCATTTTCTATTTATCGGAGATTTTTTCTTGTGTCCATATCATCTCAATTAGTTTGTGGACCTCCTTTATCAAAATAGCTCCACCATGATTCTGGTCCACCAGAGTTCTGGTGGATGATATACATACTTGGCGCACTATTGTTTTTCGGTCTTTGGATCGCTTTCGCAAGTTGCGATTCAGAAGGGCAGGGGGTCTGTTGCTCGGCTGTGTGGATTCCTCCGACAAGGGGCTCGGGGTTCACCAGATCTAGTCCGGGCGCCCAGGGGGTCTGAGTATGCAATCGGGTGTCCAGAAGGTTTGAAGACATGTCCCCGTGTATTTAAAGGCGCTGAATCGATTTCGCGGAGTCCCTTGCCCGTAAACCCCGCCGTTTGTTTTTTATTAACAATTTTAGTGCAAAATTATGGTTGTTTGCAAATAACTCAGAAAATATGCGTTTTCATGAAAAAACACAGAAGACCAAAGTTGTAGATCTTAACATTTCCTACAAATAACGTTTGGGACACTTTCCCGGAAAACCTAACCCCGAGTCGGGAAATGCGCGAAAAGCGTCCGGTTAACATGCGTTTATCAGGCACCCCGCGCTGCTCTCGTAGACTCGCTGTAACTCCGGTGATAGTGAATCAAATTCAAAGCGACCTGAAGCATTTTCAAGGGGGAAAAGTCTACTTTCAAATGGCTATGGCTGTATGTAGGAAAAACCAAGCATTCTTGAGCTGAAGACGAGAGATGGAGTTGAGGGCGTCGAGTCCGAATCGCTCGAGCCGGCTACCGCGCTGTCGGATACAAAGCACGATCAATCCCATAATTCCCGAAGCGGTGGATTGATTTTACCGGTTGATTTACCGTGATGATTGGCTGATGATTTTTGTTCATCGACGGTTGCTGCTGCGAGATATCACTTACTTCAAATAATACATATCGAAAAATACACTACCGGTCAAAAGTTTGAGCTCAGCCAAAAAACTTTTATTTATCTTCACAGCTAAATAACTCGGAGCCAGTTTGTCGTAGAGGACTCTTACTCAGCTTATTATGAAGCTATAAACTTAAACCTTCGAACGTATTACTGTTAATCTCCGGAAAAGGGATCAGCTTTGAACGACATGAAATGGATAAAGGTCAAATTTTCACAATTTCCTTCGGTTTTTTAGCTCTCTGCATTTTTTGGAGAAATCATTGGAACAAAACCAAACCAGAACCATTTAAAAGGGCAAGTCAAGAGCTCCACAGAATTGACATTCTTATTTATTCAACAAGATTTCATCTCTTTATGTACTCGTTCCATTTAGATGTTCGGATCTAAATAAATTCTAGCGTTTCTTTCCAATCATTTGAGATGTTTGCTTCGAAAAGTGGCCAGTTTAAGAAGCTTCAGAATGGGTTTGGAGTGTGTCAATGCAGATTTACTCAATTTCATTGCTTTTTGCAAAAATCCTATTACATGAAAGGGGCATGAAAGGGGCACGTGACTCGGAGCCTCATTAGCGCATTATGGCCTTGAAATGTGTGGTTATTGATTGATACAATATCACAATTCGAGGAAAAATTTGAGAATAGCGATTGTAATCATCACTGCGACCCTGACAGCCATAGTCTGCATGGAACTGAGAATATTACAGTCCACAGAACTGACATTTCAACCCTTGTTCATCAAATATACTAAAGACAGATTCATGGATAGGCCTGAAAGTTAACGCCTAACTGTATTTCAATACAATGCGTAAGGAAAAATTTAAGAATATTAGCCAGTGCCTTAGAAATAAGATATGTATTGAAAATAAGGCAAAATCTGAGCTTGAAAAATAGTGGGGTATGCCTTATACCACGTTGCTTACAACACTTCGTGAACTGAGTATTGGAATCATTTGAATTTATATCAATAAAAATTTGGGAGTGGATTATTGAATGAGACTCACCGCAAAGCTTTCAAGAATGATGACAAAGAGCTATCACTGATGCTGTTTATGTTCTGTATCAACACATCCATCATCTTCACATAAATAACTTCATTTTTTATTTGGGTTTCATGCATGAAGTACATGAGAGCAATCAGTGCTAATTCATCCACTGTTAGGTCATCAGCACATTTTACCAAGCAATGTTCAAACCTATCAAAATTTATTGTCATATCTTTCTTCATTACGCAAGCAGCGAATTGAGCTAACTGACTCCCTGTCATATTCTCAAAATTTAATCCCAACAAACTACTTTTAGGAAATTTGGTAGTCTTGAAAACATTGAATTTCAGAACAGTCTCATTGATTCGTAAAATTTGCTCTGTATTCCATCTTTTAGCTCGATCCAAGCAGGTATTATCAATTGCATCAACGATGTGTCTAGGAAGAAAATAATCTTTGGAAGTAGAGCTCCATTGTTCAATACAAGTCAAAAAACATTGTAATTCCTCATCATTTACAGAAGGAAATATATCAGATAGGGACCGAAGAATCCTTTCAAATTTAAGATTATTCAGAGATTCATTACTGTTCATTGCATGATGAGTCAACATTTTAAAGTTTTCCAGGAATTCTTCATTACACATTTGAGACCACTGTTTTTCAATCAAATCATTCATCTCATCATTCTGCAAATCTTCTGTCCTCAATGGAGATCTTGATGAATCAGGACATACTACAGATTTTTTTTCAAATGTGTTGCAGGCCAAACTAGATCCATTCATGCTATTTGTCTGCACATTGCTTAGCACTGGTAGTCTTCTCTCAATACAACTGCGATTACACGATGCACGATGACACCAATGCTTACGCGGGTATACTGCATTACAAAAAAACGTGAGATTTTGACTAGCTTTAACGATTAATCCATTTTTTTGATGACGGATGAATCTTTTTTGAATCAGCATTGATAGTCTATTTGCAAGCATCCCTGCGATCTGTTTCCAATTGAATCACTCCATGTGTCTCGTGGTGAATAGGTATCAAGGATTCCACGAGAGGATGCTTTTTTCAGTCTAACTCTTGTCACTTTTCGCACAAACCTACCGAGTTCGACTGATATTGTTAACACCTATGTCAGATAAAAGAATAGAGTAAATACGGAGCACATGTATACACGGTCTCTTTTAGATACTCGGTCTATGCTCGCATCAGCTGTTGCGTTGCCGGCTCTTGCAGATAGATGAGCGCCAAGTAACTTCATAAGATGTCATGGATTCGGACTTTTGATAAGCCATTCGATTGAGGCGAAATAGCTCATTTCATAACTACGGCTGTTTAAAATAGCTCACCCTTCCGTTTCCCGTAAAAAATCACTCAACATTTCACAATGCAACCCCGTAAACCCTGACGCAAAGGATTGGGATGGGGGTCATGTGACCGTCAGCGAAGCTAACTACCGGATTCGGGTTCAGTAAACCTCAGAAACACATCGCAGGAAGAAATTCAGAACGGAAAAACGGCCGATTCCATTTTTCGATTGGTTCAACAAATAGTCCCAACTTTCTACAATGATTCCATCGAAACTGCACCCAACGACCTCAAAAACACCCGAGCAATTTTTCCCAGAAAAAAGACTTTCAACTTTTAATTGCTTATCCAAACTCCAAACGAATTTCAGAGTCATGACAGCGCCAGATTTGAGTCAAATCATTTGACACCATTCGACTGGTATAATACCGGTGTAATAGTATAATATCGTGTGGTGTATCACGATGCGCTATTATATTCCCGCAACCCTGCTGTCAGCGACTGTCGCAGTCTTGTCATCTATATAGGTGTTCCGCGGTCGCAGTTATTGCCTGAGTTTGCCGGTTAACCGCTTATGCATGCATGGATTTTTTTCTCGTACAGCATCCTTCTTGACAGATAATAAACCCTTTCGCGGATAGATCTCGGCATCAAAGAATAATTAATAGCGTGGCGCAAGACAGCAGCCAAGGCCGCATCGGGCCGCGGCGGGTCCCATTCGGCAAACTCCGCGTCAGCTCTCTCGGCGCGGGACTCGGATTTAGCGGCTGCCGAGTGCCGGGTGCTCGACATTCAGTGGCGGTTCCGCGGCCGCTTTGGATGCCGATAAGGTCGTACGGAAGACTCGCACAATCACTCCAAATATTACCTATGAATGCTGACTGTAAGTAAAGACTTTTTTGGATTCCAGTCGACTAGTATGCAAACTCATCTTCATTGTTTACTTCTCATTCTTTTGGTACAGGAATTTGAAAAAAATTGATGCATCTCATGGGTATAGGCAACATTATCAACCATTATTCTTCAACTCAACATAGTATGGAATGCCCTACTTCTTGATGATATTTACCAGATAAAAGATATCGTTGTTGGTCACAATTCTTTGCAGAGGAGCTCAGCAAATTAAATTGGAAAGCTCAGCTCAAAATTCTAGTTCCCAAACAAGAATGGTTCTCTTGGTTCTGAGTGCTCTCTTCATCCAAACTGTGACTATCCATGCATCATCTTTGGCCTCTCCTCCAATGTCAGCTGTGGTTGTCGCTTTTGAAGATGCCTATGAATTATCTTTATTGGCCAATACAATCTCAGATCTAGGGATTGAAACCACATTGGTGATTTCTTCTGATGATAGTGATTATTATGAACATTTGGTTACAGTTGAAGTGATAAAACTTAATTCTAGTCAAAAAGCATCTGATACCAGTGATGTTAGAGCTGCAAAACTTTGCAGGACTCTAATCTCAGATGCGACTGTTAAAAAACTTGTGCAGTCTCTACAACCTACCTTTGTAATTTTTCCTGCTGTAAGGTAAGATAATTTCTATCTGACTCTACAATAAATTTTCCAGAAAACCTTGAATAATTTCTATTGGTTTGAATTAATACTTCTTGACTTGCTAATTTTATCTGACTCGATAAAGTAGTCGAGTAAAAGCTGATATTTTCATTATATTTCAGACATGATGCCTGTCTCTTGCCATGGACAGCCTCCATATCATCAATTCCAATTATATTTGCGCAAGGTTACAATGAAGAATTATATGTGTTCATAAAAACAGGAATGGCTTTACCAGTACATCAGTCTGGATTCTTACTTAGTGTTATTGAAAGTTTGAATTTGAAGTACTTCATGTACAGATTGGAAAATGACTATATTTCTCGAACTCAACAAATTATCAGTGAGAAATTACCCTTGTCTGAATCATTAGACAATTTATACTCTAATGTACGACTTGTATTATGGGGTGCTGATCCAGTTTTACGTATGAGTTCTGCTTTACTAACACAGTTAGTTACAGAGGTATGCAAATTGAGTTTGAATCATGCCTGCAGAAGAATACACTTTTTTCTCCATTATGTAAATTTTCTAGATTGGATGCCATCACTGCAGAGGACCTCAACCATTACCTGCTGACCTTCAGAAAGAGTTGGTAGAGTTTAGAGCAGGCACTGTTATCTCTCTTCTAGATTATGACTACAATGAGTCATTGATTGATGCTGCTCAAAATATACCCAGTGGAAAACAAGGATTGGCAATCTTATGGAAGAATAAATTTGTAAAAATAACAGACAAACCTGAGAATCTTCTCATACATAAAACAGCAGACCGCCAGGATCTCATAGGTAAATTCTCCATGGAAATTTAATATTTTTTTTTGTGTACATTGTGACGTTTGGTATAATTTCAAAAAGAAGGGAAAAAATTAGTTGTTTCCAAACATCTATTCATATCAAATTGATTTAAATATTGGGTCGATATGATTGGGTAGCTATATAGTGATTTGAATCTCCTATTCAGCTCACTTTTGAGAGCCAAATTGGTGGTGGCATACACTACCGGTCAATAGTTCAATAAAAAAGGTACTTTTTTATTTCCATCGATCAATATCTTGGAATAAATGGGTCTCAAAAGACTATACGTAGGCTCATTTTGAAGATCTTTTCATGTTATTTGAGATGGTAATTTTACTTTTCCCGCACAGGGCACCAGAACTCTCCTATTTTAGTTTGATAAAGTGTCAATTTTGATGGTTTTTGAGCGAATTGTTGACGTCTTCTAACTCTGACGGAAATCATTGCATCGCAAAAAAATCTACGGACTTCGAAAATGGAAGTTGGAAGCTCCAAAATCCGCTTTTCAGTTTAAATTTAGCAATAAACGGTTGTTACATTTGTGGAACTCCTTCTTGTAAACTGCTTTCAGTCTGAAATATGACTTTTTTTCTGAAACAAAATTCATGCCGGAATAGGTTATTATTATTAGGAAAATTGTCCTCCTCATATCTAGCATCTATCCTTCGATAAATGTTACGAAAATTCTAGGATGTAATCTCCTAAACATGCATCCTGTTGTCATTTCCGTGGGTTTCCATCTTATGGGTTCTTTTGCGACACAACGATTTTCCTGAGAGTTGCTAGAGCTCAAAAATTCGTTCGAAAGTCGTAAAAATTGACTCCTATTCAAGCTGACGTAAGAGAACAATTCTTGTGAAAAAATGAAGTGGACGTCTCGATTAACATGAGAAGATCTTCAAAGTGAGCTCAGGTAGGGTCTTCTCAAACCTATAAACTCTGAGATATAGAGCAATGAAGATAATAGAGCAAATTTTCGGGTGTAATTAAATTATCGACCGGTAATGTGGATGGTCGAATCCGTAAGCAAAGTTTTGTAACCTGTTTTCGTCCACCTTATTCATAATTTGATCAGAAAAAAACAAAGTCACTTATTTCTGCCAACTGGAATTATTTATAGTTCGATCCTAAAATTTTGTTTTCTAGTGTTGATCACACTCATCTGCGACATCGTAAATCAAGTTGAATTATTTCTACAGTGACGTATTTAGCCTACAGAAGTAACTTATCAGACCGGTTCAAAGCTAAATTTTGTAACTTAAAAAAAAATTTGCAATCGTTGAGGTAAAATATCAAATGTTGAGGTGCCTATCGCTCCAACTACTGATAGTATTATGTTCTGACTTTTGATATACAACGTGAACGAGTATGAAAATACTGAAATCACATATTGAAAATTTCTATGTTTGGAAGACGGGGGGATGGGGGGGGGGGGGGGGGGTGGCAGGGGCCTAGTGACAGTCCAGCCAATTTCGGTGAAGACTCTCGCGGATCTTTAATTAGGAGATTGAATATCTTGCCAATGAAACCGCCTTTAGAGCGGATTTTGTATCGTGAAAGAGAGAACCTTGAAAAATATACTGGTCATGAATAATTAGGCTGGCGACGGAGGTAGTAAAAGTTTAATCTCGTCTCATTTTTTGATATCTTCAAAACATAAAGTAGTATTGAAAAACAATAAGGATACTTTTTACATTTTCGTATTTAATTCATTTTGGTAAATCCCGATTTTTGAGCATGGAGATCGATTTTTTACAAGATCAGGCAGTAAAAACGGCGTGGATCACGAATTACTCTCACCGTAAAGTATATGACCCTATAATGGAGACAAAATAAGAGGATGCATACTTTGTTTATTTCGTTCAGATTTGCATCCTTTTAAAGCTATGCAAATTTTTTGATACAGGTCAAAACCGAGGAATTTCGGAAAATCGACAATTGGAAATCGGTTAAATGGCAGTAAATCGCCCGCTATCCCATGTGATCACGTCCGGACCAGAAAAAATCAATTCTATTGCGTCAATTTCTATCAGTTATTAGAATCACCCGTTGGTGATCCTAGTAATTGCTAGAAATTAACATAGGCTTACATGAGTAGAGGAACCGATGGGAATCAGATATTGTGATCACATTATAGGCAGGTGATTCTAATATCAGTGATCACATTAAGCGTAACCTACCATATCAGTAATATTGTATTGGGCCATCTTGATCTTGGCACGAGGACTACAAAGCCCTCGTGCCTCAAGAGACCATGCAAATTAGTTGCGTATACCGTTTTCCCGCCTCAGGGCGCGAAAGGTTCCAATATTTCGATCCGGAGCGGGCGTAAGGTTGGTGCTTCCGCATACCTAGGCGGAAAAAATTTACGATGCCAACCTACCTAAAAGTGGAATTGTGTCCAATGCCACCAACATATAGGATTGGAATTATGAATATTGCGCTCTAATCAGAAAAACTGTTAATTTCGACTACTAAGATGTCAATTTGAAACAAGTTGTAACTATCAAAGAATCAAAGAATCCGTACAATAATACATAGGTTGAATCAAAAATTTTTCTCTGAATCTGTTTCAAAAAGGGAGAATCGCAGCTCTTTTTGTTTAAATTCACGAAAGACGGACGGTAGAACGTAGAACTAAACCGAAATTCACGGACGGTAGAAGAATCTCGTTTCAGAATAAAATGAACACCAGTATCTCGATCTTTCCAGCAACCTTTTTCTTTATTGGCAAAAAGCCGACGTTTCGGTTGGCCTTCATCAAGGTGGAAATGATTCAGTTTCAATTGAAAATTTTCTTCTTCAAACGTAAAATTCGTAACAATTTGGTAAACTCGCCAAAACACACTCTTTTGATGCGGAAATCCATGAATTTTCTTGAGAAGCCGTTGTTTACCAAAAAGTGTTTCATCAGATGGATATTGTCATTCTTTCAAAAATGAATATTATCGAGCAACATGAAGCCCTCGAATTACTTTTATGCTGATCTAATCTGACGCGGAGAAGCCTAAACGTTCGGAATTTGTTGTCGGAACCTCTGTCAAATGTACCCTGGACGTAATTCTCATGAGTTTTCCTTCACCACTCAACGCGATTGCTATGATCTAAATTGACCTCGATTGACATTACTGATCTGATTGGAATGACAGCCGTGGACCCTGAATTCAGCCATCTGGCCCGCTTCTGCTCTAAGGCACCATGTATAAATAGTCAACATTTTTGGTGTAAATCGTTTGAGTCGGTCGCCTAGATAAAACTGCCAAATTCTCTTGAATCGAAGACCAGTATGCATAAAAAAGTTTTACCTTTATTGAACTGTATTCTCCGAAAAAAGAGATCTTGATCTTTGAGATGACTCCTGCAGCTTCCTGTAAATTTTTTGCAATAAATGCAAGAAGTGGAAAGACAATTTTTGAAGTATGATGAAGAATATTTGCCAAAATTTGCGAAATCTAAACTCGATTTGTTCGATTCACATGCCTCGAAATCTTCTACGGAGGAGCCTGGTCAAGTGTTCTTTTTTAGATCTCATTAGCTCCGCACAACTCGTCAGTGAAATTCAAATGTTGAATAAAGACCTTAAACGGTCAACCATTTTTCTGAAAAACTGTACAATTCGCGTATAATTATATACACAACTCTTCCCACTATAGCTTTCAGAAGTATTGATCTTACTCTCATTGCCTTTCTAAGGAGCATGTAAAACCTCTACCTCACCGACATTAACCATGAATTAATTTAAAATGAAACCATACAATAATTTGAAAAAGTAGCTCTAGACATGCCTGCGGATTTGTAAAACGTGCAATTTTCGAGTGATCCATGGCGATGTCTTAAAATAGTTCGATTGAAGTCTACAACCGTCCATTAACCAAACCACTGTAAGAATATACCATGGATCACTCCAAAGTGTTGCACAACCATGTATTATACATCAATATGTAGATGCGTTTGAAGTTACTTTTTTAAAACATTGATTAGTTTTATTCAAAATTCATTTATATCTCTTTCACCTAAAAATCGCAAATTCGGACATGATTTCCAGATACTTGACTGTACCTCGCGCGTGTATATGTTTTTTGCACACGAAGAGATGATGTCGCTTAAAACGCCTCTAGCGGCCAAAGAGACGAACTATTTTCTTCCACGCTGATTTTGCACGCGTTTAGTACTGGCAGCGTCGCAGTGGCAGAATTTGGAACACTTTTCTTCCACCGAATTTAACACGTATGTCATCTCCCAATAATATTATGAGGAATGTCGGTAGGAGAGAGCTGTAACATGATCTTACGACCATTTGCAATTTCTCCGCATCAAATTTACGATGAGATTGTTAACAATTTCGAAAGAACTGCGCGCTGGAGATAAATAAACTTCTATCTGGAGGAAATTTTCCCTTTAATTAAAGAAGTTTAGAGTACGCGTTGGCTTATGAAAAACGGCACAAGGACAGCCTCCAGATACATTCTTATATAACAAATCTGCGTGTACCGAATTTTGATTATCTTATTATTTCATCACGTAAATCTGTGATTGCGGGGCGACCGATGTGATGACGAAAGACTTACCGTACCGCCCTGCCTTGATGCGAATGGGACCCTGACATTTCGCTTAATCGGCAATTCGCTATTGAATAAAAGATGAGGACATTTCGTGGCGTGGATTGGATTATCCCCAAGGATCCTCGAGGGAGGCTAGGGCGAAGTTCTATATTCTAAGATGAATCAGAAGTATGCCCAATGAAGGTGATCGACCCGATCAAGAGTCTATTTAGAAGCTTGATGTTATTTTTTCCTTCAACTGCTATAATTCATGGTCATCGGAGATTCCATCTGAGGAATGAATTTTGTCCGCGTCGTATAATTTGTAGAACTAAATCGTTGCAACATGTATGAACTATAAGATCAAGGTATAAATCTCCAATTTTATATGTGTTTCCATTTTTGCCAAAGAAAAAATCACTCGAAAATTTTGCATTGACTGTATCTGATCAGCAAGTCTGCACAACGACCAGTCTCACACGTCTTGAAAATTGCATCAGGAATGAATATTTATCATGCTGGCAGATTATGAAGGTCACCTGCGGAAGATGTACATCGTATACGAGTCCGATTTTGCTCTTTTTTCTCTATAAACTCGGTATTGCTTAATTATCTGAGACCTTCATGGTTTCATGGTACAACTCTCGTTTCTCGGGGACGCTTCCTCAATTTGAATGCAACTTTTCATGTTCAGCCACCCAGTGTCCAACACATGGATGAACACATTCAAATCTATAAAGAAAGATGATGCATAAATATTCGGATTTGTAGCATTCAAGCAATTAGTGGATGATTCATTGGAAACAACTGTAATTTGAACAAGTCTAGTCGCTTTGAGAATGCTCTTTGCGATCTCTCAGTAGCGTATTTTGCTCGATCCTGAAAGGCCGCAAGGGAAGAAATTAATGCTATTGAACGTGTCCGCGTTTATTCAGTGACGTCTTATTAGATGTGCCGACCATTCCAAACTGCGGATGGTATTTTTTCCACTTGGAATGAAATCGACTAGATACAGTAATATATACCTTGATTTGATACCATCTCACTATAACAGCCTCTGACTGTTTTCCGAGGCTTCGCATACAGCTTCTCAAAAATTCTCCTCTCATTCCAAAAGAAAAGGCCTGAACTGGAAATCAGAAGCTACCGTCGAATCTACCATCATAGGGTTTTCACGGAGGACACTGATTTTTACGGTAAAATAAATATCTACCGTAGGAGATTCGTGCGCATAGTTCTCTATCATGAGTCTTGAAACTTCGTGAGTTATACAAACCAATCGAGTCTTGTGGGTCAGATTAGTACTCGTTCTGAATCGACTATTTTTACTTTTGACTTTTCAATCTATCAATGCCTGACCAGCGTCTCTGAAACAACACGATGTGTACATCGAAAATTTCACATGCGACTTTAGTAAAAGTGCAAGGCATCCCGAATCAGTTCTCGCTTGGTCGAGTCTGAGCTATAGGGGAGAGTGGGTCGAGGCTGAACTCTTTTTGTGTTTCGGCTACCCTATGATACTTACCTCTATGCATGCTTTGCGGAATCTTGAAGAAGTAGCTCAAAAGAACATATGAAATAGTATATTACGCACCGCTGCGCTTATACTATTTTTCCGCCTCAGAGTGCGGAAACAACGGACCTTTCAATCCGTTGTTGAAAGTCGGTGTTTCCGCCCGCTCCAGATCCGAAGATTTGGACTTTCCGCACCCTGAGGCGGAAAGATAGTATACGCACCTAGCTCGGGTGTTCGCTTTCGGCCCGAGAGTCTTATAGCTCTCGCTTCGCTCGGCCTACAATCGAATCCTCGTGTCAAAATCGTCCATACGCGCAGCGGTACGTAATATACTATTCAAAGCCCTACTCCGCAGATTTTAATTTATTTGTAGATTGAAAAATAAGTTTGTGTCCAACATCGTCCCAAATTTTGAATTTTGGGGCGATGTTGAACACAGCTTGTAATAATAAAGCCAATGCCCCCCTCGCACATGGTGCTTTTTTTTCCTTCCCGCAAGGAGCGGCGAAGATAATGTGTGATGGCCATAATATCTCTATGGTGATGGCACCACAATACTTGGATTCACCTAAATCATTTTTTAGGGAGGACAAAGAGACATCTTTTTACATGTTTTTGACATTTTTTTCTCGACCCCTCCAGAGCCAGCCTATTGAACATAGACTTGTCCAACATCGCCCCACGCCACACTTTTTCGTCAAATTGCCATAGCTCGGTCAATTTTAACTCACAAATGGCCCTAGTTCGGTCAATTTTAACTTACAATAGCTCAAAATTTTTGTCTTTTGATGTAGTTTCCGAATACTTAAAGCGATACGGGTACTGCACAGGCCTGGAAGCTATTTGTACTTTTGCATTCGCAAAAAATTACAAAACGCTAACAAACGTCGGTCTGAGCTGGTTGAGGCTGTTGGGGCACCAGTCCAATAGTCTGAACAGTTCAGAAAGATGTTTTAGTGCAGAGAAAATGAATGAACAATGTATAGTCAGAAACGATAAAGACCGCGCGAAGAAGAGATATCGTCAGCGTCCAACATCGGCACGCTCTCCCCTACTTTACATCTAATAACAACAGTTTGGGTACCGTGGACCGGCTACTTTGGTCTGTTATGGAAAATGAGATTCAAGAAGAAAATACGAATCGTGGAGTATCATAATTGGTCTCGTTTTCTTTGTCAGCTCGCCCAACAATAATTTAGTGCACTGGAAGGAGATACAAGAGTCCCTGAGGGGATCTGGGATAGTTTGAATGAATCAAGAAAAATCGATAAAAGTACGACCTTGAAAACTTTCCTCTCGTTCCACGATCAAATTGCTTCGAATAATCCCTCCACAATTCTCTTAGTTGGTGATAGTACCAAATACAAGATCCTGATTTTCTGGAGTGGCTATTCATTCTTTTATTGTCACCTGATACCGTTTACTGTCAAAAACCTACTTTTCTTGGAAAAATATTAAAATACAGTTTCTAAACTAATTGCATAAGCCGTAACAGACCGAATCCATTACAATATTCATCATAATATTTAGAAGACGATGAAAAGAGGTTTAAAATGAGCAAGGCTACGTTTAATTAGGATGCATGTTATCCAAATTATGGCAATTTGAAGAGGAAAGGTACTTTTTTCTTCAATTTTTCAGCTTAAATTCCCACCTGTGGTTAGAGTTTTCAACGTTTTTCGTAAAATTGGAATTATTCGGCTTCTAGGTATCGAATTGAGAAGTAGCTTGGCTCACTTTTTAAGCTCTTTTTACATCCTTTCCAGTATCGCAACTGACCTTGCAATGAAATGATCTGACTCAAGTGAGGGAGCAGAAGAATGAAAGTGAACCAAATTAGCCCCTACAGTCACGGGGCTACTTTGGTCACCCTATTTTTCGCCTCTGAGCGCGACGCGACATGGCTTTTGTGGTATAAATTCCCTCCTCAACCATAGACTGAACTTTTAAGGTCATGTAAAAGCTCTACCTTACCGACATTCATTATAAATTGATTTAAAATAAAACAAAACAATATTTCAAAAAAGTAAATCCAAGCTGCCCTGTGTATCGGTAGAATGAACGGCTGTTCAAAATTTTGAAGCGATTCGTCAAAAGCTCTTGGAGGAATTTGAATTATAGTGCAAATATATTGTAATTACACTACAGTTCAAATTACTTCAAGAGCTTTTGACGAATCGCTTTAAAATCTTACACGGTGGTTCGTTTTACCGACACGCAGGACAGCTTGGGTTTACTTATTCGAAATATTATTTTGTTTCACTTTGAATTAATTTATGATTAATGTCGATAACGTAGAACTTCTTCTTTCCCTAACGTAGCTTCTTCTTCTTAAGGTACTTTGTGAGGCTGTACGACTAGATCCGAAGAAGCTACAATGCGTTGAAGTCGTAAAGTTAACCAAAGTAGCCCCGGTCTACGGTATTCATTGAGGTCAACACTAGTTTTTCCAAGCTTTTAATCAATTACATGGATGATTTTTCATGTAATGTGTTGTTCGAGTGATGTTACAAGAGTTGTAAAGGTCAATTCAATACATAAGAGTTGTGTTGTACTCATTGTTGCTTCATGAAGCATGAATGATCAAGGATATAGGTCTGCTCACTCACTCAGTCGGGTGATAATAATTTGTTTATATTTTTTCAGTCAATTTGAATAAGAAAAGAAAGCATGAGGGTGCCCTCTGCGATGAAAGCGAATACTTAAAACTTTTTTTAAATCAGATTCAACTCGAGTTTTTGAACATTGTGAATTTGTTAAATTGTCAGCTGTTGTTTTTTTTTTCGAATAGATAGATCTACAAATGGGACAACTTCTATGGCTATATTTTGATGCTGGAAGATGAAAGAAAAAGATATGGAAATGAAGCATTATAATCGCTGTTTTCGCTGCGTTTGGTGGTGCTTATTCTTCAAGTATAAAGCAAAAAACTTTTGGTATCTAAGGGTCTGGACTGACAATAAGTTCGAATTCATGTTCTCGCTTTTGACTTGAATCGAAGGGAAATATTATATTTTAGTACCGAGTTTGCATGTTTTGGAGCATTCTCGGAGTGTTGATCTCGAGAAATGTTTGCCTCCTAACTTCAGAATGAACTCTTTGAAAGTACTGTCCTGAATTTAGTTTCTTTTAGCGGCTAAGGGCACTCGTGAAAGTACGGGGGGGGGGGGGGGCCGTTAGACTCCCCAGCCCCACCTTAGCGCAGCTCAGAAAATGACAGAAAAATTGGTAAAGTCGGAAGCTATCCTGATTTCGTTCATTACATATGGCTCGAAAGAGTTAGTCAAATCAATCAAACGCCGGTTTTGTTTTCTCTTTTTGAGGATTTCTCTCACCTGCTTTTTCCATTTCTTCATGTTTCAGGTTACCCTAGGACCAGAATGGTTTTGTGCCATTGTACAGATTCCGAATTTCTGGAGAGTTCATATCATGGTACTCCGATGGTCTGTTTCCCGCGCACAAGAGACGAAAAACTGAATGCTCAAAGAGCTGCGGAACTGGGTTTTGCTCGCAATGAGAAAATAGAACTTATATCAAACAGTTTGGCTGATATCATAAAAGAAATTCACGAAAACACACAGTATCGCGAAAATGCGAGAGTGGTATCTCAAGCCATTCGTGACAGGTCAAATCATGCCATGGATCGTATTCACTACTGGCTCGGTTATACGGCCAGACACAATGGCGAAGGAAAAAATTTGTTGGTACCAAAAAAGGTTTCGACTTACGGAGAAACCTTACAAGCTGTTGCTGGCTTCCTTACTGGGGTTGTCTTCACTGCGTTGTTGACCGTTGTATTCTTTGTCAGCCAACAAATGGCAGAAACACAGAAAAAAGAGCTGAGAAAGAAACAACACAGAAAGTGATGTGGTTGCAATGTAATAATTGGTTTCTTGATTAGCACTGTGTTCAAAGTCATGAAAGCAAGTAATCTCAGGATTGTCTGGGCAGTTTTGAGGCTGCTAGCATCAGGCAAAGTTGGATTATCGTGGGAGGAACACCTAGCCACTGAATGATCTTGACGATAGATCCATTTCGGGACGTTACCTTTTACAAATCACCAATATGCCGGAGACTTGAGCCCTCGACACTTGTTCAAATTTTTCAACAATTTTTTTGGGTATTCGTACGTACGCATACATTCCGAGTCCGTCAAAGATCCGGTGATGACAAAATAATGCAAAAAGAAAACTTTTATCTAATTATAAACAAATTTCATTCATTGTATTGGTGCGAGGTACCCTGAACTCCGGAGAGTCCTAAAGTGCTCGCTCTTACAAACGATTCCTTGGTATAATCTCATTTGTATTAGATGAATAGGGGACTGACTGTGATGAAAATGTGATCTGGTGTTGAATGGTCTCGAACTAATTTCTTATCAACACATTGCTCCCCTCCGGTTTTTATCAATTTTTTGTTTGTAATTTTTGACAAGATTTCAACATCGATTTTCTTTTCACCGCCATTTTTTCATGTTAATAGCAGTAAACTTGCATTTAGTCTCATGTGTGGTAGACATTCCGCGGTTGGCGTAAGAAATATGTTGGCAAAGTTCGGAAATTCTGAATATATGTTTATGCTGCAATTCACTTCATGTGTCTGCTATATGGGTAAATCTACAGAACTCGCACACCTCTTTATACTTTTATAAATAATGGATTGGAACAATGAATATCAATCGCACATTCATCCAACAAGGCTCATTCTCTCGTATTTTTCATGGCCGTTATAGGGATTGTAGAATATTCTCAATAAGTAATATCGCGTCGAATGGAGAATACAAGATGTTATTTCCATTCAAAATTTCACCACCCGATATTTCAATGCCACAGCATCGTGACTCGGCTCTTCAAAAAAATAATATGGTGACGATTATTTTGGCTCAAGAAATATCCCGAAAACTCAAACGGCATAAACTACAGATTGATGCATTTTTTTCCAGTTTTGTAGATTTGCCCATACATCATTCAGAAATTCTAAAAGTTGGCGAAAGGTTCTTTGGATCCTATGTAGCCAGTTTCGGTCTTACAATTAGTTGATTTACATACTGATAATATTTGAACAATCCTAATTTCGAAGATTACGGGTTCTTGTTTGTACGAAATAAAAACTTGAGAATGCTTCTTCACAAATGTATTTATAAATAGACAAATAAGTACACATCATGCATATAGATTTTTGTATATATTTTCAAGTATTAAGGGGACACAGTTGTTACATACAGATGTAGGATATCCATCATGAACCAAAATTATTTGATTCACAATTTCACCTTTGATGTATCTTTCCAGACACTTAAAACAAGAGATCATGCTTGCGACCCATGTTGCTACAAATAATTTTGCAGTACTTGTAAAAGTAACCTTCCCTCAATTTTCCTAAGAAAATTTTCCATTTTGTGTTTTCTTTGAAATTCTGGTATCCTTGCGGAAGATTTGAGGAACTAATTCTATTTTGTGGCCCACTGATGTCGGATGTGCTTTCCAAAGCCAAACTCATATATTACCAGACCAGATATTTGGTTTTGGTCATGAAACCGAACTTGGAGTCGAGTACGGATGGTCAATTTGAGCCGGGAGCAACCACCTCAACTTTTCTTATAAGATCGACCTGATCTGCTCCACCTTCTTTGTGATTCGTGAGATCAAACTGATGTTCTCATCCACGTGATTATGCAATACGATAGTATTTTGAAATGGCAATTAGTTATAGAACCCAGCTAGAAGATCAATATCAAAATCTTTCAAGCACTTTTCACCGTCTTATCAAAATTTGGAGGCCTTCATTTCTTATCTCATGTCCAGTTACAACATCAAGTTTCTAAGTTTCTTAGCTATAAATCTCAGATTTTAAACTCTGTAAAAAAATTCTGTCGCAATCGAATAAAAGCAAAATGTGATCAATCCCTGCATCCCACATTTAGAATATTTATGTCAGTATTTGCGGCGCTTATGGGAGTTGCAAGGAATTTTCACATCATTCGTGGAGGTTCCGTGTTATCAAAATTAAAAACTGTGCAACTGTCAAGTTCACTACTAAAACACCGACTTTAGAGCCCATTGAAGATAAATTCCTTTATCCTAGTGAAATTCAAGAGATCTCGAAAAAAGGGTTAGCTAATCGAATGATTCAAGTAAATCAATTGTCACGATTGATGTTCAGGAGCTTTATAAGAAAGTGGAATCTGAGTAATCTGAACTAAAACGATTTCCCATATCAACTTCCAGCCGGGTATATCTGCAATAAGCCCTCGCAGCACCAGGAGATCCACTATATTTCCGAGAAATATAAACTAGTATCTTGGATAATTACGTAATTTCGTCAGCAAAAAAGTTAGAGTTCAAATACAGGTGGCATTAGTTTATTTTACTTCTATCATGATAAAGGATTAGTAAATTACAAAATTCCAATACTGAGCAGTGTACACAGTCGTAGCGATATACCGCGTACGTAATATATACTCTTGATCCTCAGGTAATCGAGCGATGACTTGATAAATAGTCCAAAAATGCCACGGAGCATACACAACAGTTACATCTTCTTTCGATTTTCATCATTAAGCTCGGTAAAAATTCCAGTTGATAGAAGAAGAACTAGAGTGCTGTGATATGAGTCATTTTCACAGTTGTGTCCATCGTGAGAAATAGCATCCAATGCTCTGTTATACACCACCACTCTTCACTTCGTTCCCTTGTCAAAATTTGTTTAAGAATAATTTAATTTCACATTTAATGGATCCAGAATAGTAGAGGAGGGCGTGGCAAGGTTGTACACGTTTTGTGTTCCTGCTATCCTATGACACTTACACCTACGCGCTCTGTGGGATCTTGAAATATAGCTCAAAAGAACAAACGATAAGAATTTTCCGAGCCCTTCTCCGCAGATTTCGTGGTTTTTTTATAGATTGAAAAGAAAAATTTCGTTCAACATCGCCCCAAATTTTAGCGAGATATGAACTGCAGAGGCTTCGTTCTTTATACTTTTGCACTTACAAAAAAATTACAAAGCGCTTTAAAAAATGTCGTAAAACGCTGTTGGAGCCTTTCGGGGCACAGCTCGATGGTTTGAATGGTTCAGAGAGATGTGTTTGAGTTGAAAATGAATTGACAATGCCGCGGGAAACGACATTAAAGACCGCGTGGAGGAGAGATATTGACAGTGTCCAACATCGCCACGCTCTCCCCTATACTACGCACTTGAACGCGTAATTAATGAATTCCAAAATTTCGCCGTTCGAAAGTATAACCGCCTAATTGCGCGAATGTTCCAAGACTATCACATCTCCATCGGTCCTCATTTTTCCAACCTGTGCAATTATAAACACATCGAATAGTTAGGGCAAGTCGTCCTTCGATGAGATTTTCAGATATTTGACTTTAGTCGTTGGCTCCATGATTGTATATATGCGATTTTATAAAACGGATTTTAACATCAATTAATAAATTTTCCACTTGGTCAATCTTGCAGTTAAAAAGTCATAGTTCTTACCTCCATCACTACAAGTATTCATGATCTCTTATTTATGATGAAGAATTAATTCTCCAAGAAAATGAGAAACAATACGAAGATAACATTGATAGGATATGGCTTCAATTGTCACTAAAAAAACGTATGTAGACAGTTTATGATCGGGGATAATTTATAGAATAAGAATGCCAATAAATTGTAAATTCGGGTATCTTGACATCAAAAAGCCTTCAAATTAGAGCTCGAGAGATGTATCATTCTATGATTCACATGACTCCAAAATATGGTCATGTGAATAAGCAGGCTCAATCTTTCGAAGTTTATCAAGAGATGCCTGGAAATTGCGATCTACATCTTTGATTTTATACACGTACCAATTACTGATCGACGACTTTCCGACGACCTTCGAGTTTGGAATCAAGATTTTACTAATCGGTGCGCGGGCATATGTGACGTCCGACACATTGTGGTTTGAGCTCTCCGCCTCCGCTTCCTGGAACTCAGCGGATCTTGGTTATTATAACAACCCCGGTTATAACGAACCCTCGGTTACAGCGAACAAATCCCGGCCTTTTGTTTGGTTCCCATGCTAAACTAACGGAATGAACCTCGGATACAACGAATCGATTATAACGAACACCTCGGCCTCGAACGAACACGAAATTTTGTCATCTAAAATAATAGCTGACTGTATATTCCCACGCCCATATTCCGAGTTAGTGAAGAAATCGTTCACAATTAGTGATATAGTCGCAATTGTCAGAGCTTTGGGAAGGGAACAAAAATGCCGAAAAGGGAACAAAAATGCCGAACTGAGTAAGATTTATCGCGTGAGTCTTTCTATCATATCCACAATCTGGAAGAATAGGAGTCAAATATACAAGACTTTTGAAGAAAGCAGCTACAGCGTGAAGAGAAGTTGCGTACGTGTGAGGAACCTGATTTGGATACGGCTCTATTCCAATGGGTTAAATTACAAGATTGCATTAATAATTTTCGTCTTACAAATGTAGGTTTGGATGATGTACTCTTTCATCAGTGTTCGAAGCTGAGGAGCATAGTACAAGATCACTACTCAAACTAAATGGCAGATACAACCATCAATTACTGAATTTTTGGCTTAGATGTACCTTTGACAAGATAGTTTCTTTACATGTTTCATTCCATAATTTTTGATTGATTTATTCGAGTCAAACTTGAGTTAACTTTGTATATGAGATCCAGAAGAATCAATGAAACTAAATTGAATGGACGATTGACAAAGTTACCCCGATTTTTAGTGAACCCCGGATACAATGAACAGTGGTTTTTATAACGAACGATTTTTGACGGTCCCTTGGAGTTCGTTATTACCGAAATCCACTGTATATGCTATAGGCGTGACCTCTAAGAAAACAAGTTCAGATGATATGGGTCAACGTCAAATTTTCTCAGTTTTTTGAGTTATTCAAGGCCCAAAAATGTCAACATAACCTATAAAGATCATTTTTTTCTAAAAAAAATTCATTTGTAAGAGCCTAAACCCAATTTTTATTTGCATATCTATAATTCTTTTTCATTTGATTCTTCAGTTTCCTACATACAAAACTATTTTTTGAACAGAGTGGGTTCAACTTGGGATGAGCTACATTTTGCCACAGTTGACTTGGTACCAAGTAAGTCATTCGAAAAATCACACATTCCGAATATTACACGGATTTTTTCGACATATTTCTATGTACGTTTTGACATAGAAATCTAATCCAAAGCCCATTTCGACTCTGCGCATCGAGATTTCTTTTAGAAACTAAAATCATTCATTGAATGGCAAATCAGTGGCACAGTAGATACTGAACTACAGTAGATTGATGATAGTATTAAACCATTTTTTTTCTACATACTTTGATCTCCTGAGTATGATGTAGGTAATATAATGATGCAAATATGCATTAGTTGGGGCCAAGATTGGGGCCATCAATAAAATTCGTGCATCGTTCGAAGAGTATGAGTTTTTGAGTGAATTAATCAAAATGAAGTGGACTGTAGTTGGTCCCAAATCGAGAGCACTCTTTTTGAGATGGTTTTCAACGTAATAATTTGTGAGGGATCAGATAGAAATCTAAGGTTTGAGAGAAAAATGAGAATGGGCCTCGAAAATGGATATCAGTGAGAATAAAGGGTCTCTCTGGGTTATGTTGAAATTTCTTAGCCTCGAAATATTTCCACCGAAGGTTTTAAAAAACGTCTCGGCGACGTATGTCTTCTGAGTGTTTTTCTAGAAGCCATGCTTATGGCATAAGAGATCTCAAACAGTAATTTCGGAGAGACCAAGACACAATGTCCGGACATTTCAAGAAGAATGGCCCACATGTAATGAGATTAACACAGTAATGATGATCGCAATAGTTGGATACGCTACTGGGAGAATAATGGATCTGATTCATCGACAGCAGTTAGGTTTAGTCGCGGTCATGAAGATTTTACCTTTAACAGTGAAACATCGATGTTACAGAGTGGTTACAAGTTCGTCCTGCTTTTCCGACAACGCTTTCGGACTGAATACACCCATAGATTCTGTATTCGCGAATGAAACGGATTTTTGACGACAAAAAGTATCCGTGTTATCAAGCTACGAAATTTCCTGGAGTTCAGATGGAAATAAAGAATTTTATTCTGACGATAAATTATGAAAGTCTATGCTTACGAGAGAAAGAAACGAACTTGATAGCAGCCGGCCAACAAAACAATATTTGTTTTCGTTTTACCTTTGAGGAGAAGTATTCGAAGACGAATTCTGAAAGAGAATTAGGGTATTATATAAAAGAATAGGAATCAAATATTACATTTGAAGAATAGGGATGGACTGCAAATGTAATTCTCAAAAATTCGCCGACATCGACGGATAAAAAACATATGCAAAGAAATACAAATATATACACGACTATGATTATAATACGGCTAAAGGATGAAAAAGTGAAATATATACATTTGTTGAGATGACACCGACATTTCAATCACGATCGCTATCATCCGGCTCGGGGTTCGAAAATTCGTTCAATATCTCTTTACATAAATATGACCTTATCTGGATGACTTGATAAAATGAATCGACATAAGGAACTAAAGAGAATTCGCCGAGAAAAAATGTCACCGTCGATTGCATGGTTCATCAAACGGAACACGAATGATTTATATTCAAGACTTACACATAAAAGTTGCAGCCTCTTATTAATAGCTTTCATTGGCACAAAATCATAAATAATCTACTCTTGGCCATTGTTAGTCCCTCATCAGTGCCCATGAGACACAGTGATCATTGGTGAATTCGAGTAATCGGCTCGATGCGCAAATGAAGTTCATAATTACTCACATTTCCGTGGCTTTAAGAATCCATGGAGCATTAACAAACCAACGATTTCAGTCAGTACCGATGAGAGCGCTAACGCCTAAGATTCGGAATTCAATCTTGGGTGGCGGCTAAATCGACTTCTGATTCCAACAGCATAGTATTTGGTAAAATCAAAAGCGCGCCAAAAGCGACGATGGTGACCCGCTCGCTGCACCATCAAAGAGATCCGCCGTGGTTTCGACGCGAGGCTTTTCCCAATAATGACTCCGTCGAGCGCTCGCAGGTCTAAAAATATGTTGCAATAAGTGATATGGGCGAATCGACGGCGCAGAGGAGGTCGACGTCGGCGAGTGCTTGGCGGCCAAAGTGCACGTGATGGATCGACGATGCTTGCGAGTCCTGTCGAGCGTATGGTGATGGGCCGGACTCGCGCGAGCCGGAACACGGCCGTCGGCGACGCGCAGCTCTAGTTGCAGATGTGCTCCTCGCGCGTGTGCCGGCACATGTCGCACTTGACGTCGCAGCACCAGACGAACTTGCAGTTGCACTTCTCGACGACGTCGCGCACCCTGGTCTGGTAGCCCCGGCCGCAGCACAGCAGTCGGCAGCCGTCCAGGCCGAGGCTCGTGCGGTTGCACACGCGGCCCCGCGTACCCGGGATGCCCAACCTGTTGACAGAAAATCGCCCCGTCACACCGACTGCCCATTTTCGGTCTATTGGTATAGCTTGCTAATACAATGCTACACCCGAACTCGCTCAAAATCTAAACTGTTGGACTACGCGAGCAAATCTTTTCGTGTACACTTCCGAGAACCAGGTCGACGTTCCTCGTGAAGAAATGTGACTCGAAAGGGAGCTGACAAAGAAGCTCTTATTTTAGGGGTTGATCTAAACGACCCTACGTTCTAGACAAGACGTGTCGTAACTTTTTTTAATTTCTTCGAAGGAACGCGGTTTTTGACTGCAGACCACGCTTTTCTACCACTTTGCAAGGCAATGCGGTTGCGTTGAGCAAAGCTGTAGCGTCTCCGAATCGCGCTGACTTGAGTCAGATAACCCAGGATCAGGCTCAGTCGAGATTCCAGAGGAATGGTGTTCACCAACTCAAGCGTTTGTACGCAGAAAGAAAAATTGCCCACTCGGAAAATTTTTGTCGATTCCACAACCTACTTAAATTATAAATCTTGGTCGTGTACCATAAAAAATATCAAATTCTCATTATATGACTCAAGTCGAGGGGCACGCCCGATCGACGCCACTTTTTGTACCATCAGAATGACGTAACATGAAAGCTTGCGATTCCAAGGAAATAAAAGTTGTCTCAAAATAACTTCTTATCGCTGCCTCTCATTCGAACTACTACAAAGCAAGAAGGATCTGAGGAACAATCAAAACCTCCAAGTTGAAAGTCAATCACAATCAAAGATTATTGGATAATAAATTTACTCTTTCAAGTATCCAAGTCGTAATCGTAATTCGTTCGATAACAATTTCACTCTTCATCGATTTTCTATCATGATGGAAAGCTTTGTATTTTCTTCTCATGCTCAAATATCAATTCAAGTTTTTTCTAAAGTAAGCTATTATTATTGCCAGAAAAAAATAAAATATCACTAATTCATGTTTGATCAATAAAATTCTTCTAATCAAGATAATCTGTTGAAGAAGGAGATCGATATAGCGATTGGTTTCGAGCTTGTGTAATTAGGAGATGTTAAAAGAAGAGGACACTCCCGTCCAAAGGATCGGAGTATTTTTTATTTACATTTTATTTCCATCAACGTGCACATTGAGACCACCCGTTGGGTGTTCAAGATCATTTACAAATACCGAAATCTTGATGATATATCATAGAAATATATTTTGGTGTTTTATGCAGTCGCTAAAGTTCGATGGTGTCAAATGATTCATTCAGGAATTTAAAGAGTCAAAAAGCTTCCGAATCAATCTCATGAGATGTATGTGTTACGTATATATATAGAGCCCGAAATCGTACAGTGTCAGGCTCTGTACAGTGATGTTGTACAGAGCCCGACTCTGTACAGATTGCTTGTACAGAGCCAGTAATTTCGGGCTCTGTAAAGACAGTTTTGTACTGACAAGTTGAGGGTCGGATCACGGATTTGGCAAAAACTTTGGGAATCATCTCAGTTTGGTGAGAAATGAAGACATCCCAAGAAGTTCAGTCCCATAGGCTGTCTGTTCCGAGATATACAGCTATGAACATAAACATTGCTGGTATATCTACACATGTGACTTTTAACATGGGCTAATGTGGGAAATGCTAATGTCCACAATTATATCTCGGAACAGAGGGCCTATACACTAAAGGGCCTCTGGCATGTCTTCATTTCTCGCCGAAACAAGATGATTTCGAAAGTTTTGGCCACATCCGTGATCCACAAGGTTGTCCCTCTACTTGTGAGTTAGCTCTGTACGCCAAATTCTGTTCAGAGTGTCGGCTCTGTACAAGAAGCTTGTACAGAGCCTACAACCTAATGCAGAAATTGGAAATCCTCAAAGTAAATGAGCTCCAACCCATTGTTTGTGGTTTAGTGAGTGGAAGAAATGTAATCGAAAATCATTGATGATCCACGAAAGCCAATTCACTAATAGTCAAGTCAATTAATAATTCATTCACTACAGTCAGGTCATATGATTGGACGATTGTCAAAGTCATTTGATTTTATTCAAAACGAACACTATACATTCATCTATTACTAGGAGTGTTAAAATCATGGCATCTTCTTTCGGCAAGCGCATCTGTTTGCCAATAATGCTCTTCGCAGGTAAACAAAGTGTAATAGCACCGCCAAATGTATCAAAAACCGGTGCACGCGACGAAGTAAACGGATTATTCGTAAATCAGAATGCCGTCACTCTAAGATTTGTATAATAAATAACTAAACAGTATTCACTTGAACAACATTATTTAATTTTGGAAACCATCCAACCACGTACCCAAACTGTAGTAGATTAATAATTTACTTGACTTCAAGAAATTGAGTTTCATGAATGATCAATGATTTCTCATCAAATTTCTTCCTTCCACTAAACCAAACAATAGGTTGAAGCTCACTTACACATGAGAAATTCTAATTTCTGCATTGGGTTTTAGGCCCTGTACAAGCTTCTTGTACAGAGCCGACACTCTGTACAAAATTCACTGTACAGAGCTAACTCAGAAAAAAATTGTCTGTACAGACCCTGACACTGTACAATTTCAGGCTCTGTATGTAACATATGCACATTATATAATACTTTATCAATAGGCGGTTTTTGTAGCGAACAATTTTGCAGACTTACGACGATTTCATTTTCACACGTGGCCAGAAAAACAATTTACATGAGTATCTTTCGGATCAGGATATGAAAGTTGAGTCAAAGAATTTTTTTGAGCAATGAGACAAGTAATATTTGATGTTTGTGTGCGAACATCATGGTGTACGTGAAAAATATGCCTCTTACATTCATAGAAATAAGTTCTGATATATTTCCTATGAATTTATTAGCAGATACATCGGTTCATACTCCGTAAGTTTATCAAGTCATTCAGAATATTACCCGTTTCCGGTACCTCGTATCAGAATGGAGGAAACATGATACAGAGATACATGCAGCGGAGTATTGTATGCAGGAAAATCGCAGTGCAAAAATGACACGCGGAAGTTCTAAATATAAAATGCAAAAAGAAGCGATGGAAATATCTACATCCTTTGCAACCAACTTACATTTTTTCTCACCAATTTGATACTCATGTGCGCTCTTACATAATGCCGCCCCTACTTGGTGAAATCAAATTCATGAAGTGGCTAACCAGTCAATAAAACAGCGCTGGATAGTGTAAGTAGCTTCTTCACTATCGGGCTATCTCGAACCTGCCGCTTCATGAAACGGCTAGTTTGCGCCATCTATTTCTGCAAATGGCTGATCTACGTCAGCTGCTTCATGAAATGGATAACTGATGTTCTTCAGCTGTTTTACGGAAAACTGAATGCAAAAATAGCCTCGGATAGAATAAAGTGTCTTTTAACTTACTCAAATCTTTATTTTCATGCTCTCAGAATCCCGTTGTTGAGGTTGCAATATTCGATCTTCTTCATGGATACCGCGAACCTATCTCCAAATCACCCCGTATGTGTATAGTATATTAATCCTATATCGCATTTTCTTGGATTCATCTGTGGAGTCAAGGCATAATTTTGTCCTCACGAGTTCAAACAAGACGTTGGTTGCATTTTGTAGTTTCCTTGTAGTCTCTCGAATATCACAAGTTTCATGAGTGAAAATGGATATAATGATGAGTAGACCTGCTCACGATTCAATATCCATGAGTCAAATCTTACTATTTCCGTTTTATTTGTGAGGATTTTAAAATGAAACCATGTCATACATTATGATGAAATATATTATATGAAATATTATCAAACAAGGCAAAAGCTGGCAAAAGCTATGGTCCAGAGTTAGGTACAATTTTATACCTTGCTCTCCAATAGTTTGAGAAAATCTTTGAGAGAATGATAGTTGCTGAAGGATTTCAAACATTTACTCAAGTCAAAATTAACCATATTGTAAAAGTCCCCGCTTTTTTGTTTGTTTTTCCTCAATGAGGTCGTTAACGAATGCCAGTATGGCTCTGACAATGATAAAGATAAATTGTAAGGCAATGAGAACGAGGAACTCCATAAAGATTACCCAAGTCTAACACTGTTATCCGGTCGTTGAACTCAAAAGAAGTTGCAATTTTAATACTAATTGATCAATATTTCTCAAACTCATCATCTTTCCAATGATCTATGAAGTTTGCTTGCTCAACAAAAAATTCTTGTACTCATACCAGCGTAATTTCCCTAGACCTCTTCTCTTTCTTGGTCTATTTTATCAGTAATTGTCTGAGTTCACCTAAATTTTATAATTTTTACGCTCAATTCGAGTCCTAATGGGATCTTTGGAAGCAAGGGAGACGAGTCATCGGTGCTTGACTCGTGCGGGCAGAGCCAGCGGACGAGATTTTGCACGTATGAAGCCCTAAAATCGCATTAATTAACCCAGATTGCTTGAGTTCTAGCACAAAAATGTTCGAGTTTAGAGAGCTTTTGACTCGTTATTTTTGTCACGGATCGAAAGTTGTCTGCTGCCGTGACTTACCAGGAGGGTGCACGACCTCCGGATCGCAGATTTGGCTGAAACTTTGGGAATCGTCTTTTTTTGGCACCAAAAGATGACATCTAAAGCCGCAGAGTCTAACGCTGAAGCGTTTTTGAGTTACAGCCCAGAATATTACTACTGTCCGTATAGGCCCGTGTTAAAAAGCCATATCTATAGATATACTGGCAATGCTTATGTCATTGGCTGTAACTCGGAAACGCTTGAGCGTTAGACTCTGCAGCCTTAGATGTCATATTTTGGTGCCAAAAGGAGACTATTTCCAAAGTTTCAGCAAAATCCGTGATCCGGGGGTCATGCACTCTCCTGGTTAGAGCTGAATCGACTATCTGAGAGTCTGCGTTTTTTTAAGTGTTGTGCGTTGGTTCGCAACTTTCGAGCTGCAATTTTTCCGTTTGGCCTGGACTCGAATGCACGCAAAGCTCAAGTTTCGATGAGAAGCACGAGGTGCGCGCCGCGAGGAATGAAAGAAAAAATGCAAGATAAACTGATCCTTCGGAAGATTCATCTGTCTCGATAGAGGATTTTAACGTACTTTTTCGCCATCCCGATGGGGAATAACTTTGATTTTGAGCCACATTTGACACAGGTGAGTACTCGATTAAGTTTGAGCGAAAAAGTGCAAAGAGGAGGAGAAGGAGGGCGATTCATCCAGCTCACTCCGAATGGTCTCGAGGTCGTACACGTTGACTGGTATTTTGCTTCAACTTCCCGAGGACGATCTCCGAGACGCGTTGTCGCGAAAAGGGAGGCACCGGCTCTCGAGGAGTGCGGATCGACGCGAAGGAGCGACGGACAAGACTATATAGTTCTACAAAAACTGCATTTAGGCCATTTTGGCGTTGTTAAAATGAAGAATTCAGCCAGAGGACACTGTTGGTGGCCCAATACTTCAAATGACATTGAAGCCCTTGTAAGAAGCTGTGCGAACTGTCAATTACAAAGGAATGAGCCTCAAAAGTTGGAACCCGTGTATGAAAGAGTCCTGCAGCTCCTTTTGAGCGCTTACGTATAGATTTTGCCGGCATACTCACGTGAGGTTGCGCTCGCAGTAGTCGGGGCTGTCGTCGAGGTAGACGAGGTCGGTCTTGTTGGGCCGCTTGAGCTCGGGTCTGGCGGGCTTGAGCCTGGCGGGGCGACGGCTGCCCCTCTGCGCGAGCCGCACCAGGGCGGCGCCCTCGTGCAGCTGGGCCAGGGCCGTGCCCGCGGCCCGGAAC
>JAPYYZ010002805.1:0-12478 GCA_030522705.1 Eretmocerus eremicus | reverse complement strand
TACTCACAGATCTCCATTTTTCGTAATTTTTCTCCCAAAAATAAGACTGATGTCCGAAGAAATATTTGTGATGAGTATGAACATGATTGAAAATTTCAACTCTCCACTTCTCAGCATTCTCTCAATATGTAATCAGCGAGAAAAAGAATATTACTTTCCTGGGGATCGGTTTGAACAATAAAATATTGATTATGGCCATCGGATACACAAAGAACCGTCAAATCTCTTTTGAATATCCTCTACTAATAATCCCTTCCAAAAGTTATCAGATTTCTTTTTCGGCTTGATGAGGCTCCTGCTTCTTCCCAAATGAAATGGTTCAGAAATAAGATACTCACGGCTGATCCATAGGTAAGTTCTTGATGACGGTATCACACAGATCTATGTACTTATTATAACCCAAGAAGCCAAACGTTAAGTTGGTAATAATATTGACGATCATAGAACAAACTATGATGTATGGCATCTTCTCCGGTTTCTTCATCGTATTCTCCAGAGGCAAGAGTACTGTCATTAAATGCATAGCAAACAAGAAGAAGGTGCAGTAGAGTGGAATTTGATCAATCGACGTGAATTTTGCCATTCTTGAGGGAGAAGGGAAATCTGACAAGAGATAATAAAAGGTTCCAATGAGGCCCGAAAAGAGGAAAATCGAGCCGATGATGGAGAAAGGAGCAAGCCACGCAAAATTGGGAATAAGGGACAGCAACAGTAAGAACGGCAGGAAGAGCATGATGTAAGAACGCACGTGCATGTCTAAATGGAGGTTATGTTCGATCACCTGTTGCGAAAAAAGGAGGAATCAATCAAACTAAGAAATTTTGTGTCAATATTCTAATTATAATGAGAAAGAGATTCATCAATTCACTTGTTTCTCACTCTCACTGTCTAACTTTTACACACAATTTCAAAAACTGGAAACCATTCGGGAAATAAATCAAGCATATCTCTCTTCAACGGTATAGCTCTATCATGGAATTTGTCCCGAACGTCGGGGCAAAATGGTCATTATCAATTTGAATCGAGAACCACAGGTGAAGATTATGATGGAAATCGTCGAATAGACTTAGAATCTACAAGATCTTCTAAAAGAACAATCCTTGTCGAATTCGTACCTGCATAAAAGCAGTAGCAATGTATAGAGTGTAGACAACAGCTGTTTTGAATTGCGAGGTGCATACAATGATGTTGGTGAAGGTGGCAAAGGTTTTTCCCAAATTCTGAAGTGGTTTCGGACCAAGCTTGAATGACATTTCACATGTACCAGCAAAGTCTAATGAAGGTACCCGAGCTCTTTTGCATAATTCTTGACTGCATTGTACCTGAAAGAAACATCTTTTCGATTCGAGGCTGATATCATTCAGACTTCATCACGATACATTCATTTTCCATCACTATTTTGAAAAGGATAGCTCGTTTCTCTATCTTTTATAAAATCAATGTCACATTGAAATCCTTGAAAATGGTCTCGTGGGATGAAGATGCATTAGTTTAGCAATAATTTCGGAACTATATTTGAAGCCTAGATGAAGAATGGAGCTGGGTAAATAAGAAAAACTTCCTTTCAAAATGACTGCATGAGTGCGATAGTGACTCGTTAATGTCATAAATTTGATGTAATCATTTCACGGAAACGTATGAATGATAACTCACTGTTATGACTGCAGTGTGGATAACTATCGTACCAATGACCAAGCTGCAAACGATAGCCGAAACCCATCCTGCTATTTGAAAAGAGTGCGGGATGAACAATATACCGCTACCAAGAGAAGCTTTCAAGAGATGAAAGAATATAGCAATAACACCTCTGGAAAACAACAAAATACAATGCTCGTAACGGACTAGATGATCTCCAATCAAAAACTGTAATGAATATCTCACGATGTAGCGATGTCTGGTGGTCTGTTTGCAGCTAAGTTATAGTCACTGTCGAGCGCCATTCTGCGTAGCTGAGGAGAGTTATATATACATCATTTGATCATGTTACTCAGAATTTACGAACAAAATCATTCGTAAATAGTGCGAAAGATCATGAGTAATCTAATACCGAATAAATAATAGAGATCGCACTTTGCATAGTACCAAGTTAATTTGTACATGAATGCCATACTACTTTTAGTGAGATTCTTAGAAAGTGATGAAACATTTCAACTTTATACTCACAGATCCGTAATATCTTGATGACACGATTTCACTATTCGTCTGCCTTGAATTGATTAATATGATCAAAATTATTCATGAAAAGTATCCCCCTGGATATGATTCAAATGCACCTACAACATTGGTGCAGATTAAAAAATTGGTTATGTATCAAAAATCGTGGTTATGTCATGCGACTGTTGTTATTATATTGTAGCTGCCATATCTGGATATGATTTCTCTACAGTTCGTCCTTACTATTTTTATTCTGCTTCCGACAACTCCGGCCAACGTGTCCAAGTGATGGAGGAATCAAATCGACCCATGGCTACCCAAACTCACTATCATTTTAACCATCGATTTTCCATTCCGACTACCATTCACTATCGCTTTCTTATCACAACTCCTCGCACAACTCTACTACTGTAATAAGGTTTGATTGATTGTCAAATTTTCGATCAAATCAATATTCTCAGTGTCTTTTTCAACATGGGTAGTACTCAACGTATGATTTTATTAAGGTTCTGTAACCTCAAGAATATAGAATTATCTAGGTTCCTGCAAGAATTTTACATTTTGACTAGGTACTATCTCGAACGGTTGCAATTTTCATTGAGTCTCTTGCGAACAGATTCACAAGTACTCAGAGTCAATCATGCCATTAACCTTCATGACATAATTACTGGTGGCTTACGATACATATTTGATGTATGGTTGAAGCTGCAAGAAGAGTTGGCACTTTGCAAGTCTGATCGTCAATGTAATCAAATTTGAGTGTCACAAGTAACTTGCAGGAACCCTTCAAAATACCAGAGTAGTACCGTTCTTTTTGTCGCGCTATGATTGCCATCCTTTCTCTTTAAAGCATTCTTATTCAACATTCTGCTCGGAATTATAATAAGATGCCATGGTTTCTTTGAGGAGCTGATGAGGGCAGATTCCATAAGGACTTATTCGTTTCGTCGTTTCATCCACAAAATCATCATTTTTGCGCGAGTGCGATGGAACTCAATTATGCAGCGAGCAGTTACTCAAGTTCGTGAATGCACTCGCTAGAATGAGAAAGTTGCGCATCGAGATATTCGTCAGTAACCAACTTTTAATAAGTTTCTCGTTGCGCTGTACAATCATAGCCAAGCACATCACATTACGATGTATTCAAACCAATGTTCAAGGCTCCAGGATAACACGATGGGAGGAAAACATGCAATAAATCGAGAGTAAACAAGACAAATGAAAAGGCTCGAGCGCAGGGTGGCGTTTATCGCGCTCCACGTAGCCGCTCGAGAACTTTTTGCATCCTCCACGCCCTGATCACAGAGCGCAATTCATCGTTTTATGCACCGCGCAGATACATCTCGCACATCTACATGCGCCTGTAAATCTCCGTTGGCGCGTGATGGACAGGTTTCATACGTTAATTGCCGATATTCGCAGTGCTTGCGGGCCCGCAAGCCGCCACCGCCTCGGCTCGCGCTTTTTTCGCGCTCGGCCTGCGCTGCAGCGCACAGCAACGGCGGCGGCTCGTTCAACAGGTGTTGCCGCCGGCTCGTGGCGAACTTTTATTTGCTCGCTCTCCTCCTCTCCCTCCCGCGGCTCCTGCATACACACAGACGCGACGCGAGCTTGCGAGATCGCAAGCGCAAGCGCGAGCGCGCGAAAAAAAAGACACCGGCCGCGCGGGGAGATTGAAAGCGAGCCGCTCCGCGAGCAGTCCGAGCGGTAGTAGTCTATTAGCTCGGCCGGCGGAAAAAGCCACCCCTCGTGTAGGAGCGCACATAGCCCACTCGTCGCTTGCCCGCTTTTTTCTCTCATCTGATGCTGCAGAGTGACTCCTGCTCTGTGTATATCTGCCGCTGCTTCTATGCTAACGGTGTTTGCCTGCCTGCCTACGGCTCGCTTTTTTTCGGGCAATTCGTTTTTCGCTCCGGTTTGACCGCGACACGTTTTCGTCGTGCGACGAGTTGCCGCTTGACGGTGGCGACGAATCAAGGGCTGACGGGCAGTTTTTACTGCGCTCCACTTTGACCTCGTGTTTCTCGACCGCGTGAGTAGATAGTGGCGCTAGTACGTCGCTTGAACGCGCAAGCTCGTTGGGAGTAATTTATGGGCTTACGAGAGATCCTCTTGGCGAGTTTTGATGTGGGCTGATCTCGCTTCATTTCGCTGTTTTTTTTCTTTTTTTCATCAAATCTGAAAGTGATGATTTCCCGTTCTAATCAGTTTTGAATACTTTTGAATGACCAACCTCTCAATGACTTTAAAATAATGGACGACAAGCGCAGTAACTCTTCAACTTCTTAGATCATTTGAATCACCGAGTAAAAATTAACTTCAATCAGTGTGACAAGATATGATCATGAGTATCCCAAATTATACGCGCTGAACAAGAAGAATTAGTATCTTGTTTGATGATACCTATCGAATATCCATAGTGAAGTTCCCGTTACAAGTAATTGTATTATGTCAAAATATTCAGAAAAAAATTTGATGAGACTGCGATTGGTGTAATATTACAGATAATTCCATAATAAATTGAAGAACCCACGGGAAAGGTCAGTTTTTCGAGCAGGATCAAGCTGAATCAACAGGGGATGAAAAACAGCATCAAAATCCGCTGGCTCCAACAGTTTTCTATGCATTTACAGTCGGACGGGAGGGAGGCATCTGTTCAAATCCCAATGTGGGAGTCAAATATGGTAATTTTATTGATTTGTTGAGAGTTTTTCCCGGTTCAGCTGAGACATGAACGTTGTTGGGAGATCAAATTACGGAAGTATGGAAGCCAATCAACCAAACATTTCCCAAAATCCGCGAAACAATGAGAGAGCTCATGAAAACGTACAAAAGAGAGTCGAACCATTACTCATACCGGTCAAATTAAACTTATCACTGTTACCAACATACTTAAAATTGAAAATTCCAACGAGTCCGCAGTGATGGCGCTCTCGCGGCCGTTATTCACGGCACCGATTGATTTTTATTCCGCAACTGCCGCTCTCAGGAGCGCGTAAAATATGATTTTGGGCTTTTTCAGAGTCCCGCAGCCGGGCTCGACATTGTTCCGATTTCGCGGACAAGCTCGCGAGCCGAGCCAATTCAATGGAGCGCGACAGCCCGGAGAGCAAGCCCTCGCTCTGTGGCGCGGAGGTCGGGGCGCACCCCGTTAAAATCGATGAATTACGAGACAGCGCATTAGCGCAATCCGCACGATACTAATCAGCGAAATTTCCGTGCGATAAATAAGCGAGCCCGATCGAGCCCGGGGATGACGGCTATACGGCCCCCGGGCTGTAACGCGCACGCGGTGCCGCCCTGCGACTGTGTGTGCGTATATAATGTGTGACCGAGCGATGGAGCGCGAGCCAGACCAGCGATGATGTCAAATTTTGCGGCTCCGCATTAATCCAAACTACTTCTGGTAAATCCCGGGAAAAACTGCCACGCGAGCGGTGCGCGACTCGTGAATTATTGAGGAGTCGTTACATTCGTCATTTTTGGCTCAACTCTCATTCGAATAAACATTACCGTCTGCAAAGCACACATCTCATGTGATGTGCTTCGCTATGATCCACGTTATTGTCTTTAGGGACTCTTGTCTGAGCACAGCCTCATGATTGTCAACAGCGATTGCCAAAATCATAGTAATCCATGAAAGCAAGTTCAAAATTAATTGTGTGGGATATTATTCATTTCACGCCATACGATACATCCTAGTATACTTTGGATTTACAAAATGGCTAGATCAAGATCCCTCTGTCAGATATCTCGGAACAGTGAAAGTCTCATGTTTTGATGACTTAGATGGAGGCAACCCGATAAATTTCATACTTCTCTTTTCAGTTGGTGTGTTACAAAATCCCTAATATATACAACAGAGCATGCTAGGAACCTCTCTCCATTTATGTAAAGATAACAGTGGAAAGTGATAGGATGTTCACTCAATTTCAGTGTAGAATCTGGAACCCAGAATCATTTTCCCACATGGAATGAAGCAGTTGTGTTTTGAAAAAACCTAGTACTTATCTCTCATGATCTAGTAATATAAACGGCTCATATATACGTCCCCTATATTATGGACGCTTTCACACAATTTCCCTGATTCTCCTATAGCTTCAGAGAGTGAGCTGCATGAATTAAAAAGCATTGTTTTTCACTGGTCTTTTCTCTTTGTCTATTTTATTAAAACGCTCTTGATTACATTCCATTCATTTCGAACAAACTATTATTCAACTACATTCATTCCTGATAGTATCATGAAAAATATGGAAATGAAATTCTAGACGACCGCACCTGTTTGTAATCGATTTCAGAGGCATCTTTGGGGGTTACAAAGTCAGTGATACAATTCTTGAAGAAAAAAATTGACGCTTTCACAACTACTAGTTACTAAACAGGGTTTGCTCCGAGACTTACAATTAGAGATAATTTCGGTTCTTTTCGGCTTTATTGGGTCAAGTTTTTCCTACACTTTCCAAACTTGATCTGAATCATCTTCAATACATGGTTCTATAAGCAATCAGATTGATTGCCAAAAGTATGACGAGAATTCAACTGCCCATTCAGAGAAGAGCAGAAATTATTACCATGCGGAAACCTTACTGGAGAATGGAGATCATGATGGAGTTTACGTGAATGCTAATGAAAATAGTTCTTATATTCGATGAGGCGGATGGCTTGCTCATGTTACCCTTAATTGTTGTAAGTATAGCACATCCATATTACAAGCACCATAATTTGCACATAAGAAGTTTGATAAATCAAATGTAATGCAAAAGAGCATCGAGGATATTCTAACATGAACGATTAGAATATTGACAGATATAGAGGATGGTCCGCTCCTTTACGTTCCGTGGCATGAATATTACCTTGAGAATCGTGATAATGAGATGATTGGCATCAGTAATATTGACAGAATATTTTTGTTGCGAGCGACTTAACTCTAGTTAATCATGTCTTGATCAGACCAATGACGATCTTATTACCAAAGCTGTTTGCCATTCTGCCAATCAAAGAGTATCCTAATCTCAATTAGACCAAGTAAAGAAGAAACGACACCAAGAGTTGAACTTCATCATTTCATAATTGAATATCGGTTTGAGATTTGGATGAGTTTTGGAAGATCAATACGCCTCTTCTCGTATGAGGAGTCATCAATCCTCCAACAACATCTATAGTGCAAGCGAAGTACTGCTTAAGATCTGATACTCTGAAACACAGATCGATGAATAACTATGTGGATCGTGGAAAATTCAGTCAAGGTCATCAACATGAAAACTGGGTAATATTAACACCGAACCAATGCGATCTGCTTCACAGGGTGTCATCAAAGCAACAAAAGAAGGGATGAAAAAAGAGAAACCCCAATACGAGAACCAAGGAAAATTAGCTTGGTATTATTAGAGAAGAGATCTGAAGAGAGGATTCTTATCAGTTATTCATCAGATCAAATGGATCCAGCCAATCCATTGAAAAAAATCATAATATGATTTGGGAAGCACAAACACCGATGGACGGAAAATCTGCTTCTACGATAGGACTAACCAGATCTGCTTTAGCAAATCTAATCCTTGCACCTGATTGGGCAGATCATGTATAGTGTCTTCGAAAAAAATATCTCAAGGAGCTTTTGTATTGATAAAATCAGATTTCTGACAAGTTATTAGTCCTCAACTTTTTTCGACGTTTAGTTAAAGCATGAAGAAGGTCTGAATTCGGTTGAAGCACGCCAACCATAAAACTGTCTTCTGGATATGAGATGCCCATTTCAGGATTAGTCTGGCGAAGAGGAAATATCGAGAAATATAATTAATAAGAAAGAAAATGTTAATGTAGATCTGTCACAAATCATCCGTGATAAAAATTACAATTTGAAATCATATAGTTGCAAAATATACTATTTGAATTAACTACTTGTTATATTTGATCTACGCTGCCTTGTTAGAATAGCAAATAGATGAGATGACTGTAGGTGATCGCGAAGTATATACTCAAAATCAATCTGTCAGACTGTTAGAAGCTATAAATGCTTGGAGAGGATCAGCAACAACATTGTCTACTGCATCATTGCACCATTGTCCAGCGCTGTTAATGAATCATCGGCTTCTTATATGCCCTATGATATCCACTATTTTGTCAAATAATATCCCAAGATGCTGCTTGGTTGAATACAAATTATATTGAGTAGTGTCAACTACCTATACTTCCATGAATGGGCCAGTGATAAAGCTGGCGAGAGGTTGGCATAACTCAAATGAACTGGAGAGTTCGATAAATCCATGAATATATTTGAAAATTAAAGAACAGACATCCTGTAGCTTTTTAACTAGAATCAAGAACTGTTTTTTGATCTGGAGTATTCCTGAGTCACTCTGGAGATGAAATCAGATCGTAACAGTGGTAAAAGATTAATTAACATCGTAATCCAAACGTACTCGTAAATGAGCAGTAATTAACGAAGCGGATTCTTCCGTTGTATCTAGGAAGTTTATCATGACAAAAATAATGCTTTACGCAGCGAACCCTATACATACACATCGTTGGCCTACAATAGTCTCTGTCAGAAGAACTCTCATAGCTTATCAATATTATTATCCATTTGCAAAGAATTCTACCTCTCCAAATTCTTGTTACGATTGATTCATTGAATCAAACAATATCTGAGCTCTTTATGAAATATCAATCAATTCTCTCCCTATCATCACATTTTTGTGGACTCATTCTTGCTTCAATGACATGATATGATAGCACTTTTCATACTTGAGTCAGCAGACTTGTTGATATCATGCTCTCGTGATACGAGATAATAAGTCTGAACGTATAAATAGAAGCCCTAATCATTTGGTGAGGCAAGTTGGATGACATTGAGACTGAGTTACGAGGAACTGATCATCTCATCCAACAGCCATGTCATTGTGTTGCACGCGCAGAACTAGAATGACTGGCTGAAAGACTTTGTACACAATTCAATAGCTTATAAGAGATTGAAAAGTTGCGAATGAAGTCATAAAAGTTTGTTCATTTTATGAGCAACGGCAGTTTATAAGAATACTCTTGACGATTCAAATTTTTCTAATTCAGGACATATTCTGACATGATAAAATATCATACAAGAAAAATGATCCCGTTCAGATGCAACTTGATCGTCTATTCCCACAATGAGCCAATGCTCATGATCAATCTTAAATTATAACTATTCTCGAGATTATGCGAATTCCTTGATAGCTTTCGCTCTAATCTTGCTAGCAGTAAGGTGAATCTATGCAAACTCAAGACTCCATGTCCTGTCAAGGAAAATTGTCAGGTTTAGGGAGATTATATAAGTTTGTTTTAAGGTACTGGAAGATGTATAATCTGAGGCATTTTCCAGCGGGCAGCTTGGCAAGATTTTTCAGATATTCAATCTTCTACATGGGTGGTCCAGGATTCGAATAACATGAAATCACATTTGATGAATATGTAAAAGATGCTGTGTATCTAGCAAGGACACCCTTCTTCTAAATACTCTCAATCTTTGCAAATGATGAAATAACTTCGAAATCATGTGAAATTTGATTCTCTAGATGAAATGTCGACCTCCCTGTGCGCAAATTAGAATGCTTTATTGATATTTTTGTGCTGTATTGATCGTCAGTCTCGATCAGTGTACTTTTGGAATATTAATAGAATGTTAAATCAAACTTCAAAACTCGTCTTACAAAGTCAGTTTGCTTCGATTCCTGTGTCTTGAAATGATGCCGCAAAGTTCGATTGTTGAATTTTTCTATGGATAGGGTTGAGTCTTAGATTTCCTGTTATCTCTTGATGTCCATGAATTAGCGAGATCATCTGAATGGCGAATGCAATGAAGAATCCAGTACCCAATGGCCCATCACAAGACGAGTTGATGAAATGTACCTGCTTTGCAATGGAGATGAATGGTTCATTCAGAGTTGATTCATCATTAATATTCTTACTCTATCTACCAACCTGTTTTAATTACGGAGTGAACAATCTCATCAGGACGACTTAGGATTCGAAGGATTTGTGCAACCCATTTCATTTTCAGGGCGTTGATTACCGCTGCCGTTAAATGGTTAATATCAATGTCATTATTATTTGATCTTAGATCAATCTTTCATTATAAGAAGTCACATAAATCTCTTTCTCTATTTAGAATCTTAGAAAGTTTAGGCATTACCGGAACAAGAACATCTTGATACATTGCACAAGAATCAGGTTATAGCAAAATTATGACTTAGGAATCCAATTCATCAAAAATGTTTAGAGAACATCATAATAATTCACTTGTATAATACTGAAAGTACGTTTGATGGTTAAGTCCGTTCCAATTAACTTTGAGGGTGGATGAAATTATTCTTCGCCGTTGTGATGATTGGTAATGATCGCTTTTTTTGTGACGAAAATTTTGACACAAAATGAATGCACACACCAGATTATCATGAATTCTACAGCTGTTGATTGCATAAAAATTCACAATTCATTTTTGTTTGAGGTTCAAAATAATTTGCAGCCATTTTGGATTTCTTGAACGTTCCATGGGATACATCCAACAATTTTATTATAGAATGTGATTTTCACTCACCTGATCGAAAATACTGTGATTAAATTGAAACTACCACCACGAATTACATGAGCACCATAATTGGATGTTGATCGCAATAAAGTATTCAAGGAGCTTCCACCGAAGAGTTATGACCAACCCTTCAACAATCTGGCAGGTTTGCTCCATGGTGCCACACGAAAGTCACAAAATGCCTTTCGCAATAACCGTTGAATATTTTGAAGTATGTGATGCATGTTGAGAGATTGGATGAAATGAAGGAACATGCCGATGTTCAGAATGAAGTTTCCAGTTTGATGGCCAACGACGTAGAGTGATTACTAGTTTCAATTTAGAAATTCCAGTGAAGTCTCTTGGTCAAGACTAGCAATCAATTTTTAATGAAATGGCTATCGAACCAGAACAATGACTAGTATTATTTTGATAGCTACCGTGGCAAAGCTGGCAAATGATCATACGTCAGATTGTACTATAATTTTCAGGCTCTCTGAGAGGTCTTCGTAGTTTGATGCACGCAATACGCTAGCCATTAACTTTACTCATTGCAACAGGTCATACTACAGCAGGCACTGGAAATTAACGAATAAAATTCTCTGAGATCTATAGAGGATACACGTTGACCACTGGCTCACGATTCGTTATGTAAATCAAAGAATGCCTTATAGTACTTATCCATGCTGCAAGTGGAACCACAAATGGTTTGAGGAATCTTGATAGATCAATTGAGGGCATATCATTGACGAAGAGAATCCAGAGATAGTGGGTCATGAATTTGGCCAAGACTGAAGCAATAGTCTTTTTTCTGCAACAAAATATGAGGTTCACTAGTCGCTAATGCAAATGCCCAAGTGTATTTAAGCTACAGTCGATAACATTAGCATTGCAAGTAATCTATAGATTTTACTATTTAACATACATCCATATGGGCAATACTAATGTTCTTGGTGTATCTAAAAAAGAAATTGGGTATTCGCATTGAAGTCTATTGAAAATCGGCCTTCGGTACCAAAAGCAGACTTCCTGAGCTTCATCCAAATCCATGACTCACAACCCATGAACTCCTATCGTGAGTATAAAAAAGAGCATAACCAAGTGTCGGAGGATAACTTGACTTTCCTCTAATACTTGAATTCTCTTGCGGAATATCGACTAAGAGATTTGAGACATCGCATGTAACTTCATCACGCTCATGACTCTTGAGGGTCAAGTAGCCATCATTCGAAATGGTATTCTCAGGACGAATGATTGGTACCAAAACTATAAACCTGATGAACGCAACAAAATAAGTACACTGTGAAAAGAAATTCTTGAAGTCAGATTACATTCATGCTGAAATTCAGATATGGCACGATTCAGCAAGTACTCATCCAAAAGTCAGTAAGCGTGTGTCTCAATCCGGATATGAACTGAAAGTAAGTGATGTGCGGTCTTAACTTTGAAGTACTTGATTTTCCATAATTTCCAGCAGTTTTGCTCGGGGTTGAGGTAAAACACCGGATGAGAAATTATCCTGCATCAATCTGGTCATCGTACACTCGAGTGACGGAAATATTTCTTTCCGGTACTTGGTGCAATTTAGCAACGGATATGCATAACCTCCCTTTCGATACAACCTGGTCAAGGTATGTTTATTCATGCTGGATTTATTATTTCTTTTTGTGAAATTGATGGTTATGATTTGCGAGATCGGGGGACAAAAATCAGAATAGCTACCATAGTAAATATAAACTAAAAAACGGTGTGTACGTCGCGTGATTCAATCGCTTTTCTCAAAAT
>JAPYYZ010002804.1:0-12651 GCA_030522705.1 Eretmocerus eremicus | reverse complement strand
CCCTTTTTCCATAAGGACAATGCTTTTTTTTACGCGGATTTTTTATCCGCGGCACTTCCGTAGCCCCAATTAACCGCGTAAAAACAGGAACGCCTGTACTATTCATTCTGCATTCTACGTTTGATGTTACACTGCCTTACTCGTGACACTTACATAATAATGAATTTAACGTGTAAATTTCATGAGAAATGGTGAAATTTTCTCATATGGTCGGACAGAAGCGGATAAGCACAACCGGGGATACCAAAAACGCATTTAACGAAGGATTACTGTGTCTCACTAGGCAAAGAAACAGAAGAAAAGGAGCGAATGTAGAATCAACGAATCGGGATTGCATCAACCTAATTATAACAGATATCGTTTCAAGGCTCGTGGATGTAAATAACGTTTCTTGAATTCATACATCTCGGCTTGTACGTCTTTCCACACCATCGTACCTAAAAAAAAGCCCCAAACAGGTTAATCTGCCAAAGAACGACGTCTGGCGTGGTTCGGACCAGTGTGAGGCCATTCGGTCTTCTCAGGGGAGCTTTTGTGCCTCTCTCCCGCTCGGCACTTTTCCGATTGTAACGGAGAGCCCATGCGCCGCTTCATACACGTTTAATAAATCTCACTTCGCGGATGACGAGCGGCTCTCTCGCTGCGCCGAGCGCGCGATACGGTATATAGCTATAGGTTTAAGCGCTAGAGGCTTTGAAGGCAGGCTTTTAATCAAAGTGGGCGAGAATATCCTGCGGTGCGCGGCGGAGCTTCCCGCGCCCTGGTAACACCCCTACTGAGCGCGGCAATGCTCGCGAGAGCTGTCAGTTTGCGTAACGCACGCCGCGGCGCCCGCGAGGCTCTCAACAAGTACATTGTGCTGCGCTGCCGCCGCGCGAGTACTGCGCGCTGTGCAAGGTTTACTATTCGAGCGATGAACGCTTATAACTGCTCTTTCCCTCGTTCGCCCATCCCGCTCGCCTCTACGATTCTTCTCTGCGTGTTATTTCAATCTTACGAAGCCCACGGCTCAAATGATATAAATCCCCCCGATGCGGGAGAATCCCGAGTTGTGCATTCGCCAAATTTAGCTGCTCGTGCCGAGGTTTTTCAGAGCTGCAACAAATTGGTATTGGGAGATGGTGAGATGCGGCATCGGTTGGAGAGACATTATTGTTAGGCTCGTGATCAGCACCAAGCTCCATTGGGGATGTACAGTTGGGGGAGTTGGGTGTAATGAGTCGATTTTGATTTTTAAGACATCATGTTATATTTCAATATGATGGATATTATAAGTACTAAAAAGACAAGAAGTACAAACTAGTGAGAAAATTATGAAAAATCGAAAAATTTGACTTGAAAATTCTTTGGATTTCAATTTTTTTCTCAAAAAGAAAGCAATATTAGGAATTCATCCTAGTGAAAATTTGTTTCTCTGACGTCTAAACAATTTCCTAAACTTTTTCATTTATGATGCAGTGGAACCTCTCTAATTCAAACCTGGGTAATTTGAATACTGGCTAACTCGAAAAAAATTTCTGGCTAATTCGAAAAAAATTCCTTCAGAAAAACTCCCTTACTCGAAATTCGAAGTCAGACCCTCCTCAAAAAATGTATCCGGTAAGGAGGGCAAAGACTATCTTATACTCAATAATGAGCTTGATTACCGGAAGTTGAATATTATTATTCGGAAGTTCAAGCGAAATGTGTCACACCTGGTGTTGAATGGGAAGAAGCTTTCAAAGTTACACCGATTTTTCGCCTCGCGTACGCTCACGCAAGCAACTCCAGGTTCACACGAACAGGATTCGGTATAACTAAGACTAGGGTCAACTAAGAGCTCGGATCAGCGCCATCTGACGAGACCTGAACTTGTGAATAATATCAGTTATCACCCAACTGCCTTAGCAATGGCTGAATCAAACCGCAACAATTTTCCATCTATGACGGGAAGAATCAGAACTTGTCCCAAAAGGTATTGTTGAGAAGTTTGTCATATTCTTCAAAGCATTCTGTCGACAATTCTCAAGAATGAAAGAGGAAGAATGTGCAAGTATGGTTTGATTGGAAGAAACTGTTTATCGTGTCAGATAACAATTCGCATGAGAGCATGTCACATTCCTATCTTAATTGCATACGTACAAACATTGTCAAGTTCTCAAATTTTTTATGAATTTTCAAGATATTGTGTATGTGGAATGCGAAGCCAATTTTATAAGGCATCTAGATTCTGCGTTATTTTTATTTTTTGCGAGATCTTGAAGATTCATAGAGAAAGCAAACTTGACAATATTGATACCCAGCATCCTCTTAAGGGCATGTAAAAGCTCTAGCTCATCGACATTCATTATAAATTGATTTAAAATGAAACAGAACAACATTTCGAAAAAGTAGCTCCAAGCTGCCCTGCGTATCGATAGAATGAATCTCTGTGTAAAATTTTGAAGCAATCCGTCAAAAGGCCTTGAAGTAATTTGAATCATAGTGCAAACATATTGTAATTACACTAAAGTTCAAATTACTCCAATAACTTTCAACGGATCGCTTCAAAATTTTACACAGTGGTTCGTTCTACCGATACGCAGGGCAGCTTGGAGTGACTTTTTCGAAATATTGTTTTTTTTATATTTAAAATCAATTTGTGATGATTGTCGATAAAGTAGATTTTTTTATTCCCCTTAAGACAGACAAAAATGACTGATTTTTCTGAAAATTGTTTGAGTATCTTCTCAAACCACTTTTTCCCTCTCCTTGAATGTATATGGGATTCAAATAATATGTAACTTTGAATTATCTGACTCGAAAAGTAGGTACTGTGCATTTATTATTCATGACATCGTGATGTTGATCGTTTCACCTTCTAATATATGTACGCTTTTATTAAGGAATTGACAAATAGAATATTTTTACTCAAAACTATCTGATTCAGAAGATTCTTTGACCCGAATTTTCGGGTTAAAATTTGACAATTTCCGTAGTTCTGGGTAAATCCATGGCCCGAATTCCAGGAACTCCTTTTGTGAATGAATGTAGCTGGTTCTTTTTCGTACACCATTACCAGAGGCTGCGCCGATATTTTTGTAGCAGAATCAACAGCTCTTATGCGACTTTTTCATCAGGGTAATAGTGAAATTCAAATTAGTTCTCCACAGTATGAGTGTTTCTCTTCAGGATGAAATGGTATAACAGGGTTTGATATACAGGCAGAACTCGGTATTCGCGGTAGTTACGTTCCTAAAAAGTACCGCGAATACGGAAGTATTGTTCTTATGGGAAATGGGGGGTTACGGGATCAGCTCCAGTCGAAAGTCACCATATTTTTCTGGAAAATCGTGATTGACCATAGTATTTTCTGTATATATTGTGAATAACGTAATAAAAACATGGGTACAGAATAAAGATTATAAAAATATAAATTCAAAATCAACAATCTTCGCTATTAACACCCAGTTTGATTCATCGTTCTTTGGAGAAGAACAAGGTTATGCGAGATAGTTTCGTTCGACGAAGGAGATCTGCGTGCAACGTCTTGTAAGGCTCAAGTGCAGCGTCACAGCACATTTTGAAGTGAAGACTCCTGGTCATTACTGGATCATTGCTTAAAAAATCTTCAATTGCACTCCGAACTGAAGCCATTCATCGCGAAAGAATTTGAGCTGTGAGAACGGGTTTAGGTTGTACGATCTCTTGCATATTGAATTTTAGCATCCAGTTTTCATTAAGGTTGCCAATCGAGATTATTAACTCACCGATCAACATTCCGATTTTTTCTCTGGATTCTCAGATTTTTCAAAAATCTCAATGCTCCCGGATCCGCGAATACGGGGTAGAATACCGCGAATAACGGATTCGGGTCTCATTTCATCTCACCGCGAATACGGAATTCGCGAATTCGGAATGCGCGAATACCGAGTTTCGCCTGTAACTCTAACCAATAACAGACGCTTGAACAAAAACTTAAAATCAAAATCAACGATTCATGCGGCTAGGAAGACCGAAAGGAAGACAGATGCACCCACTTGCAAACTCGCGAAAACATACTTATTTTTGCATACCTGCTACAAGGTTTTAGCTCAGAGGTATTATCGTACTTATTTATATGGGTTCTAATATAAGCTCAAAAATAAATAAATCGTGCCAAAACACGTTGGAGTGGACCAACACTATTGCCAAAACGGATTAAGGAGGGCAATTTAACAGACACCGCTTACACCCCTTATCATTAAAATTATGCAAATGAGAAAACTTGATCATGCGATATGAACAAAAGCGTTCATTCAAGCAAGTATGCAAAATGCCAGATTTATGAAGCTTCTCGTTAAAATTTCAAGGCAGTCAGCGAGTAATCAAAGTCTTGTTTTTCGCGTACACTGAATGGCTGGCTGAATTTTACCACCAGCTCACCTAGATCAAATCCGCCCGGATTCGTATCGCCCCGAGTACACGATGTCGAGAGTAACTGCGCGCTTACTTACTTCCATCATGCCCGTGGCGCGCGCGCGAAATCTCTCGCTCGAGCGCGCACTCGCTGCTTTGATTTTCTCGATTACATTTTAACCTGACAGGTAGTGCCCGGCGCTTCTCACCGCCGCACAGTGTAACCGGGAACACGGTGTCACCGCACTCGCACAGTTGCCCCCTGGTAGGGCTACAAATGCGCCTTTTGATCTGCTCCGTTGCAGATAACTAAATGACTACGATGGGGTCGCTATTCCGCGGGCTGATCCTCGTTATTCGTGATGTGCGAGTGCGTCGGGCGAGAGCTGTGAGCCGTCGCGCATCCCCAAATCGCTGCCTTGGGCAATGATCAACGCTACGGTGGCTAATTGAAGTTCGCGCAAGTGCTGATCCAACACCTTGCGCGCTCCGAAAAGACGTATTAGCTGTTGTGAGAGCTGGTGCCAGTTGTGACGGGTCGTCGCTCTTGTTTGTTGATACTCGTATGCACGATAAAACTATCAAAAATTTTCAAGACCCATCAATCCAGAGGCTTACCGTTAGAATAAGTGCTCGCTGAAGAGGATGCAATCACGACCAAAGTGTCATTCAATCCTTGAACCATAAGGTGAGTTTTACTCTAGAAACCGACCAAGATCAAATGTGGCAAATCTTGAAAGAGCATTTGCATGATAAAAAAAAAAGACAAAAACATGAATTGAGTCAGCATGTCGAGATCGGTTGGGCCGATTTTTTTGGCGTCACCTCTATTGAATAAGGAAAAATGTCAAAAAGTGACGAAAACAATATTCTCGTTCTAAATAACGTAATATTATGGGTTTAATAAGTTTGAACCACTTATTGTCTCGTATTTCAACATAACACACATAGGAAGATTACGGGGTGTGGCATAGGGCTGCGGATTTTCAAGATCTTGGGTGGAGGAAAACCCATACCTTAACTGGACAACAAAAGGGGTCGGAATGTCGCATTGATCAAACTTTAATTATATTTCATTTTTCAACGTAGAAACCGAATCCAAAAACTGTCCGGTTCCCCATCGCCTGCATTTTTTTAATGGTAAAAACTAATCTCTCATAGAAACGCTTCTTGCGGTTTTTTTTCCCCCTAAGATTAATCTTTCTTTAAGTGCTCCTTCAAAATCAATCGAAAATCACGCAGGAAAATTTTTTCCTGCGTTCTAACCTATCAAAAACGAACCCGTTGGTATTTCAATAACAGATTGTATTGGAAAAAATCTGCAAGAAAATCTATCGAATCGGCGTTCGTCATAAATTCGACCGGTTTTGCTGAAAATCTTTTTGAGCTGATTATTTTCGAGTTCACGAGGTCGCATTTTCTTTGTAAGACAGGTAATTTTGAGGAAAAGTATTTACAATGTCCACAAATGAAATTGGTTGAGACGAGGGGCCTTATTTTCGGAATCGCATTTTCAGCTCTTTTTGGACGAATGAAGCTACCGCTATAGGGAAAAAAGGACCTCGTGTTTTGATCGCAAAGGATAGAACTGATGTAGTGGTTTCTTCGAATCACTACAATACCATATCTAAAACCCAAATGCCATCAACGTGAGCTTTTATGCATTCGAGTTGCACCATTGCTCATACAATTCTAGCTGTAGGAACAACGAAGGTGCGAATTAGATAACAATATTGATATTTTGAGCTCCAACTCACGCAAGTTTGAATGTCAGCGTCTGGTACCTCGGATGTGATGCCATAATGATTCAGGGTAACCATCATCCTGACTCACCTCCCTTTTGGATATCGCACAATTTTTTCCATCAGAATTAACTTTGGTTACGAAGAAAGGGTTGCCCTGTGAACTCAAAATAAGTCCTCCTGACCCAATTCATGACTTTCTGGAGATTTTCTGAGAGATTGGTACCATCCCGATAGATTTGCTCATACAGCTTTTTTGGTACAATCTGCCGTGATAAAACCAATGGGAACGTTTCCAGCAGATCAAGATACGCCGAAAAGCTTTTTTCGCGTGATTTTTGGTCAATTTGGACGGAGTACATAAAGGAAGATCAATTTTTGAGAAATCGAAAAATGTAAAGAATGCTTCATGAACGGTTAGTTCCTTGGGTATAAAATTAAAAGGCAGACGATACGGCCCAAAATGGATTTCAGATTTGGTTTCTTCGTAAAAAAAAAAAATACAAAAGAAAATCATAATGTGATCAATGCAACATTTCGACTCCAAAATGTTGTTGTCTAATATTATTTTATCAAACTTCTAATGTGTTGCTTTACGTTCACTCTCGAGAGTTTGAAATGATAACTGAAGAAGTTATCAAATTGATAAAAGCAAGGAAATGAAAGAAAATTGTGCTCTCATTCTGAGATCATTTTCGAATTGAATGGACTCGTAGCAGATGATTTGGAAGCTGAGTCTATTGGGTATCATCCCCAAGCTTGGAGCCATTAGCAAGTGTTATTTTGGTTCTGATCCGTCGATAATGGGGGTTGCGCGTAAAGTACAATGACACTATACATATGTAGCTTGACGCGTCGACTGAAACTGACGAGCGGGAGTCGGATTTGAGGGTGGAGCATGAGTGCCCTATCCGAGGCTTGATTTCATTTTTACGTACCCTCTGCGGCTGTATTAGGCAGTGTTGCTCATGACAATATCAAACCATCTTTGTTCGTGATGCACTTCACGCGATACAATTGCACACTCTCTGAAATTGGAATTGCTTGTCCTCTCAATCATCACTTGGGCGCTCCCTCAAATCTCGTCCAATTCAAGACACTCACCATTTCAATACGACCCTGTATACTCAACAATTGAGGAGTTACGAAGACCCTGCGGCATTTGATTCACGCTTCACTCTGTCGTAGAAGAAAATAAGAATGTAACGATGAGGTTTTCTTGTGTAAAAGAAAATAAAAAGTTAATTCAGTTTGATTTAGAGTGAAATTTCAATATCGCATGGTTAATATGATTCTAACGTCATAATAACGACGTACGTAGACAAGCACTCACAAGTTTCGACACATTTAAAAAGGGATCATTATCAAGAATAAATTAGTGAAGGAACTGAATCTTTCGGAGGCATACGATTTTTTTCAATGCATTAGAAGCTGATTGCTGGGTGATATGCCAATTCAAAGTAGAATTTCGATGACTGTGCCGCATTCTATCTATGACGACTCAACTAAAAACTGCAAGCTCCATGTATTCCCAATGATCATGCGTACTTTAAGGCAAGAATTTGCTGTGTCGAAGCGCGCACAACGAGTATCAATTCGAGTGTTACCACAGACTCTGATTCAAGTGTAGCAGAACACGATTTGGAGAAATCTCTCAAGAATAACAAGGGGGAAGTCGACCCCCTGGGGTAACAACTGCACTCCTTCCGGGTAGAGTATAGTGGTTACGCTGGAAATTCAAACATTTGCCGGAGTTGGGGTGTAGGGTAATTACCAAGGACAACATTCGCGCGCCCCACGCTTGCCCGTAATCCATCGGGGATCCTGATGCTCAGCCGTTTATTTTTGCATTCCCAATAGCTCTATTGACGGCTAATGGGCCCTCGACTGCTTGATGCTCTTATGCAAAATGTGACATCCAATTGCACTCAAATTAACCGCTCCATCATCATCGACACCTAATGCACTCTGTTTCAAGATGTCCTATTAGTTCTATGAATTTTAGGGATTTTCGAATCGAAATGAAAATGAGACCAGGGGACAATGAATACCCGTGTTTGAGTACAAGCAATCAGATAACGTGAGAGTGTAATTACACGAAATTCAAAGTGAGATGAAGGCAACCCAAAAATAATTTTATTTCAGCTCGAGAGAGATGGAAAGTCTATTTCTGGTTCTAGGACTCATTCAACACCCGCCAGGGGTGTTCCTCACTTTCGATCCGTAGGCCTCATCAACTTCTTGAACTTCACTGGCGAACATACTCCAAGATGAGAAGGAATATATTCCAAAATTCACCCATATACTCAAATAACATCCCTTTACATTTTTTTATTCAAACAATGAGTCCAGAAACTATAAACTGCATAGGTGAGAATGCGCCAATGCGAGACGAAAATAGTACGATTGAGATGCTGAGGAGTCTGCATTGCATTCAATGCTTCGTCATCTGAAATGATTACCATTCCAGATTCTACATACCACAAAACCACACCATTGCGACAAGCGATGGTGCACAAAGGCAAGATCACGATATCAATGTCACCCCAAGGCACTGACTATGACAGCTCGTAATTATACGCCAGCTCAACCCCATATCTCGGAGGCCCCTTGACTCTCGCACATCATTATTGTCCTCCGCTCAAGCGTCAGCTGCCAAGATACGCGCTTTATGCCGTCTATGAGATTATCATTAGCTTCTCTTTATTGGATTTTTCGATGCGAATAAATTTCAATAAATACCATCATCAATTTTTTCGTGATGTATGAACGGGGAAAACTCCTTAATCGCGGGGGATGCGTTCTCAAAAAGTCCCGCGAATACGGAACTAACAAATACCGTAGCATCAGTTCATGGGAAAAGGTGGGATGTAAGTATTCTAGAGTCTGTATTGGATTTATATCAGAAAGTGCTTGAGATGTTCAAAATACAATTCATTTGGTGCAAGCAAAACCGAAGAAATATGTCATTCACTTTGGTTTCATCCGACCAACTAACTCCTTCTGAATTTCTTCATATAATCCTTCAGCAACTGTTCACAATCATGAAACAATCTCAGATTCCGTAAGACCATCGGATTAGGCTTCAATGCTAAAGCAACGGCTACATCACGTGACTGATAATTTCTGAGACCTCATTTATTCAATTAGGACTCAAAAAATGCAATAGTTTGATTTTCTCTATCAAATTCATTTAATTTCCATCCCGTTTGGAATCAGCTTTTTCATACTTGAGTACATTCTAATTTAGCTTATCGCAAAACCCTTGCGAGATGAAGTAATAAGGTATAGTTTTTGTTGAGCGAAGAGTCTCAAGAACTTACCTATGATTCCTAACACGGGCTCGAACGGCGAGTTTTGTCCGGGGAAGGGATTATTCGGCGATCCGCGAATGCGGGTGATTCATGAATACTGAGTGCCTTAGTACTGAGCCCGTAAAAAAGGTTCGCCTATACGTGTACTAAGGGAAGGATCCGGAAAATGTCAAACTCATCAGAAAAAAATCTTATGAGAATAACAGTCGTCCAGTCGGGTTTTTTAAAAATAATTTTTTTTGACACTTTTCGTTTTTTATCTCTCGATCAGCTCAGCGGATCGATTAAGCGATACAACATTTTGTTCAAAATCACTTTCAAGAAAATTTTCAAATCAATATTTACAATTTCATCAATTTTTGTCGGTTTTGAAAATGAAGAAAACTGGGAGTTATGGTGATCGGACCAGGGTTTTGCTTGTTGGCTCAAAAACGATACTGGAAATTCGATGTATAAGTTGACGTAGAAGATGGAGTATCCAATCAAAGAAGCTGAAAACGGACTAGGATTATTGTTGAGTGATGATGGACGACTTATATCATTTTAATTAAAATTTAATAAACCTACACGCATTGACTTGTGTAATAATTCACGTTTTATAGTATGGAAAGAATGTACAGTTTAAACATTCGAGAGATCTCGTCGAACAGAAGATGGTGAAAGAATTTTCGTCTAGGTTGGAAGAGTGTTTAGGGTGGGGGGTCAAAATTAGGAAATTTTCTGGGCAAAAATTTCTGTGCGAACGTAATGCTTTCTCTGTGAGAAAAAAGAAGGAATCGTGTATCAACTTCCAACTCTCTGAGAGAACATTCTACTATCGAGCAACGTATTTTACACCCTCCAAACTGATACCCTATTGAAAATATACTCTCACGGCAATAATTTCTATCGTGTTTAAAGACTTTCCGAAATTCTTGGAGTATTCGAGACAATTTCAGAAAACTCAACAGAACTCACCACAAAATATGAATTAGAAGACGGCGTCATATAAATGAGTGGAGTCAAGCATAAAACATCGACTCTATCAATTATTTCATAAGAAAGAATAGGAATGTTCAACCAAATCTGTGAAACTCCCTCATCAAACTCATAAGATTTGCACTCATGACATTCCATTGAAACAATAGAGGCATTCTATTTCAGAAATTTAACGACCGCATATTAATTTAGCGCCGCAATCACTGCAGCTATTTTTGATCTCGAGAGACCAGAGCCTGGCATTTGTCGTTTACTAATTAATTCCAGCTAGTCTCCGCTGCAGGAGCTTCGCAGTCATCACGTAATAATTGCCAGCAGAAGTCCCTTTTGACGGCATGCCCTTTTTTGTAGAGCTTTGAATACAATTCTCTCGTGGAGATGAGAAAATTATTAACGTTTATTCCTTCTCGGAAGCTCTTTATACCAAGCCTTGGTAATCAAGAGAATATTGTGCATCTACAGGAGCGAGTTGGGGTACGTTTGAGGGCAGATCCACGAAGAGGTGAATATTTTCTCAAGTATTTTTCTTAGTATACTATCAAATATGAATTTCTCTCCTCAAAGAAATATCAATTTAGAATAAGAATGGAGTAAATTTTACTCTATGTACAAGTTACGTGTTACTTACGAATGGAATTAGCAAATTGAAATTTCTCTGGTGTAGCGGCATTCAAAATCACCCGGAAGATGAGAATTTAATAGTCTTCCATGAAACACTGGAAATGGAGTCTGAAATACGGAAAAATTAACAGAGCGTATAACACAATATTGAGCCAAGGACCAAACATACTTTGAAACAGTATTTTTTTACGCTGTAAAAAAAAACTAAAAATTGGGTTTTCTCATTATTTTCAATTTTTACCTGACTTTGCAATGGTTCTGAAATCATAATAATCTCACAAATCCCGAATGCGAAACATTCTCCGCTGAATGCAATAAGGTTCACAATTCTGTCTTGAAATTTGATACCGAAGGGAACAATGTGGCTCACGCGATATAAAGTCATCCGGATTCTCGTGTTACACTGTTATGAACGAATGATGGTATTGCGAACGGTGGAACAACAGTAGTCAAATCAAACATGAGGCTATTAACTGTGTCAACAATATTACCCAGGGTTTTGGGTGTTTTATTACGTGGACACTGACATCTGAACTTCCTTTTATTCTTTGGTCTTTCCCCTGCGTGCTGCAGTTATCCTCTCTCTGGTTTCCTTCCTCAATTTGTGTCTCTGTTGGTCCCTCTTTATGTTTGTTTTGTCAACGGGGGAGAAAATACACGACTTAATATGATTTTTCTCGACCCGTAATTTGTCAAAATTGTTGGTATGATGACAATCTTTCGAATACCTATATTTCTTCGTAGTATGAAAAATTGTTTCATCCATCCATAAGTTGATTGAATATATTACTTGGGCATCGATGGTTGGGCCATTGCGATTTTTTCGCGTTTCTTTTGTCACAAGACTAATCAACCCACAAAATCTGAACCATCCGAAGGGTCATCTCATCATCAGCACTCTTCCAACACTTATTTACAAATATTAACCAAAGGTCTTTTTCTTCGATCGACTATGATTCTGGCGTGAAATAGATAAAAAATATTTATCAGAGTATCTTGACGTACCCCCGCAAAGTCTTAAATTCCGTTTCTTGATTAATTGCGAAGGGCGATGAGATGGAGAGCCTCGAGATAACCTCTGGTTGTCCCGTCGTCGAAGGACCTTGCCATGAGTAGATTCATTCTCACTAATATTTTACACTGATCACATGTGCTGCAATGCTGGGCATTCTTAAGTATACTTAGTCGTTGTGGTGCCTCACATAAAACAGAGGACTAAAATCTTGCATCCGCCTTTGAATCTTGACCGGGTTTTATCGATTGTAAGATCATTGATTCGCCCACCAGAGAGTAGCTCAGATACAGTTGCGTTATGAACTAAGTTCGAAGAATATATGAGTAACATACACTATCAACGAAGTAACTATGGATTATTCACACATTTATGAAAATCGTATGCTCAAAAGTTTCAGGCCACGTTTTCGATCGCGAATTCCAATAACATCGAGAGCTTGCAAGTATGTTTACATTCATATAATAGCTTTTACCCAGCATAGCTTTGAATTTTGCTCAGTTCTGTTAGTTAAAATGCCGAGACGGACACAAGTACGTGAAAGTGTTATAAGGCTGCACGAAGAAAGAGGATCTTTACGTGATATCGCTGCAATATTTGCAATCGAAAAAACAACTGTCAATAATAT
>JAPYYZ010002803.1:0-15421 GCA_030522705.1 Eretmocerus eremicus | reverse complement strand
TATTAGCTACAAAAGTCTCCCAACGGGAGGGATGGCTATTCAGCCAATCCAGGACGACTTTCGAGTCCGACCAACAATACAGTGCAGCAGGTTTGGAATTTAATTGAGACGATTCATGTTTCAACAACCGGACAAGTAGCACAGCACCACACAGCTCGAGCTTGGGAAGGGTTTGAACTTTGTTAGGGGCAACTTTGGTCTTTGACATGATCAACATCGAAGATTTTCCCGGCACCACTAAATAAACAGCAGCTGCATAGGCTCTCTTAGAAGAGTCTGCAGAACCATGGATGCACAACCTTGACTCCTCTGTAGTCTGCGACCACCTAGAAATTCGAATTCCTGCAAGCTCCGGCAACTGATTTCGAAGGGCCAGCCAGCGATCGAGTAATTCACCAGCAAGGGGAGTGTCTCAATCAGCCTTGGCGATCCATAGATCCTGAATCAGAATCTTTGTTTAAATCAAAAATGGCGATAACCAGCCCAGAGGATCAAACAACTTAGCGATCTCTGGAGGAATAGATCGCTTCGTCACCTTCGGCTGTGCTTTTGGGATATCCACTCTGAAGAACAATAGTCCTCTGCTAGCATCCATTTGAGACCCAAAGTGGAGACTGTTTCTTCAAGATCTACCAAAACGACCTCTTCTGTTGCGCTGGACAAGCCCTCTAACAGCAACTGATTATCTGCACCGCCAAAAAAGTCATCCATGTAGGTTAAAACACGTAGAGTCAAGGCAGCTAAAGGGTACGAATCTTGCGACAATTCAGCTGAATAAAAGGGTACACGGATAGCTGAAAACGGAGCACACGCGGTGCCATATGTGACGGTCAACAAAATATAGGCTAGTATTATATCAGCATCTGACGCTCGCCATACAATGCGCTGCAAATTAAGATCGTCTGGATGCACTAGAATCTGCCTAAACATTTTTACAATATCTGTAACAAACACATACCTAAAAAATCGCCACCTAGTGAGGACTATGGTCACATCATTTTGTAGTTTGAGTCCCGCCAACAGAAAATCATTGAGAGATAACCCGTTACCTGATTTCTGAGAGGCAATAAAAACCACTCGGATTTTCCCATTGTGAAACACAGGATGATGCGGTATATGGCAGTAGTCCTTGCGACACAAGTCTCGGGGAGCCGGCACCATTTGACCAAGTCCAGCGTAGTCTGCCATAAACTTGACATGAGCAGCATTCAGCTCCTCATTCCGTTGTCGTCACCGTTCTGATCTCCTTAAGCAAGTGATTGCCGTGCTCCGAGAAACTGTAAAATCAGCTTCATGAATTTTTTGAAAAAGAGGTAACCTAACAATCACCCTCCCTTCCGGCGAGCGCGAGACTGTAAAAGAAAACAGCCGTTTGCAATACTCGTCGTTGGGAGTATATAACTTTCTCGAAGGGATCTCCTCAATTTCCCAAAATTTTTGAACGGTTCGAGACAGAGACGGGTTGAGAGCTAAGTGACAAACTACAGGATGCGATGAACGGTTCTCCTCCCTAGATGTCGTGCAGTTACCGGTCAGGATCCAGCCGAACACCGTTCGCTGCGCGATAGGCGTATCTACAGATCCTTTAATGATACCGTCCAGCAGGATCACGCCATAAACATCCGCGCCTGACAGACAATCTACGTCCTGTGGAGTATCAAACTTGGGATCTGCGAGATCCAAATCTTTGATGTGCGTCCATTCTTGCCAGTCGATCAGCGCAGCCGGCAGTTTTCGCGTGAGATCGCGAAGGACGAAAGCGTCAAAACTGCAGCAAAATGCGCATCTCGTGGCGACTTTACCCATAAAGTGACCTCCCCGCGGACGACGGCAGTTGTACCGCCACCCACACCACTCACTCCCATGTCTACGGCTCTACTAGGAAGCTGCAGAATGTGCGCGACTCTATCCGAAACAAACGAGCTCTGGGCACACGGATCTACTCATGCACGCGCATGCAGAGATTTTCCCGACAGGGACTCTAATTGCACCGCCGCAGTGGCCAATAGTCGCGTGTGTCTTACAGCAGCAGCATGAACCTGCACTGTGGCCATACGAGCCGTTGTGCCTGACGCCTCTGAATCACCCTCCTCCGCTCTGGACTTGGGCTTCTCCTCGGTGTGCACCAATGTGTTGTGGAAGCCTTCACAAATTTTACATCGGAGAAACATCTTTTACTGCCTTGCAAAGTGACCAGATTTTAAACATTTTTTGCATTAGCGCTGAGAATTGACGGATTTCACTCTTCGAGTCATGGGTAAATTGGCAAAACTCTCGCATTTGTGTAGAACATGAGCTCCTTTACAATACAAACACGAACTAGGCTTGTTGCTTGACAAATTACTCGTAGCATGCGCTGAGACGCTTTTACTTTGATTTCGTCCCTGATTTCGATTGGCACCTGACGTGTTTTTCGCCTGAGAGTTGGAATTGACGACAAATACAATGGACAAACCAGCAATCCCATTCGTCGGTCGGACAATCTAAATCGCGCAAGCCTTGTATTTCCTCCTCGGCTTGATTCAACTATTCTCCGAGTTCTTGCGCATTTTTTCCCTTTACTGGCTTCAGGTTGATTAGACCCTCCAAATGTAAAAAAAAAGCGAAAGCGTGGATGATCGTACCGACGACAAAGCCTATCCCATGCTACGTCTAAGCTCGTGTCTTTGAGTCTAATGCAAGCGTGCGAGCGGCTGCTCCTTGTACCAACCTGAGCGAATAACTCAACTTTCCTACATTTGAAAGAGCTGGCTCACTCATAATCATTGAATTGAACTGTTGCTTGAATGACTCCTAATCACTTAGCTTTCCCAAAAACTTGGGCGGATCAAGCTGAGGAATCTGATTGAGCGAAGCAGAAGCTTGAAGAAAATCTTAAATGAGTAAAGGCTCACCTCCCCGGGATGGATCCCTACCAATCCCAGTACTATTGTTTGCAATCTGTTTGCAATCAACATAGTCGCTTGGGTTGTCTCATTCAACTGCGCGCGTGCTTCGACATGATCTTGTTGCACTGTAACAAAACATCCCGATTTATAGTCATCTTTTTGTTGAAGAAGATGAAAAAATGGTCTGAGCTGTCTATGACGCTCCTGAAACTGTTCCCAGTAATCATCTAGAAGTCGAAGACTTGCTTCGACTGTTCTAGATATGGAGCTGTCATATTTTCCGCACTACGCCGCGCAAATGTGTTAGTAACAACGTGGTGAATACAACTACCCGTATCGACTTGATGTAGAATGAGTGCTAAACCCTGATTCCTGGCCGTCTGATCCTCCTCAGACAACTGAACAGGCCACTGGAAGTTGACATTTACCGGTGGAGGGTGATTTTGCTGACTCTCCATCCTCTCCTGTAGGACCCATTCTTTTTTGGAAAACAAAAAAAACCAAGCAACGGGAACTCAAATGGAATTGAAAAGCCAAGCCCCAACTAAATTTCAACCTATACACGCAGAATACTTGGTGCCTCTTTTCTCTAGGCCGCGCGCCGCCTGAGAATCACTACCACCTCGCGTCGATTCGGTGCAGGCGACGGGGCTCTTTCTCAGCTCGGTGGGGTCTGCGTCAATTCTTAAGGCACCGACGGTGGCTCACGAGGCCGGCGGCACGCGCAAGCTCCGCGCTCATCTCGCCCTTTCCATTGTTTTGATGACTTGGCCTGCATTGTTGCGGTTCGCGGAGCAGATAGCGTTATACCTCGGTTACGACGCACATCCAGATCGTCACGTTAATTGAGTCGCGATGAATCAAACACATCACCCAAATCCCAAGCCCGCATTGGGAACTGTAACTTACATGCGGGCTTTAGTTCTTCCACACTATTGTTCGCCAGTAGCTGCGATGGTTGAATCCCTTCCTACTAAACTTTGGCGGTCGCATGAGGCCGGTTCAATTCCCGGACATGCCGATTTTTTTTCTTCTCACATATTTCTCCTATATCACTTTTTTCCTGAAAAGCGATTATTCGCTCGTGGATATTCAATTCAGCATAATTTTTCAGCTTGGTTTCGGAATCCGAGCTCTTTTTCATTCCGATATTCCATATCTCCACTATTTGAATCATTGTGTTCATATACACTCGCTCACAGTTCTCCTCAAGAAATGTGCGAGACAAATGAATGATGGAATTCATATATACCACCTGAGAATTGGGAATCACAGCGAATTTGATAACTTCCTGCAAGTTAAATGCTGAGGCCACTAGAGAGTCACGAAATCTGCTGTGATTCTGAATTATCCAGTAAAAGTTTCGAGTTCCATCATCTATTTATCTCGCTCACTTCTTGAAGGAAACTGTGAGCGAGTGTGTATGAACAAAATAATTCAAATGATGGAAATATGGTATATCGGGAAGAAAAAGTGCTTGGATTTCGAAATCTAGCTGAAAAATTGATCTGATATCAATATCCACGAGCGAATAATTGCTTTTCAGAGAAAGAATGATACAGGAGAGTTATGTGAGAAAAAAACATTGGCAGGTCCGGGAATCGAACCAGCCTCATGCGACCACGAAAGTTTAGTAGAGATGAATTTGATCATCTCAGGTACTAGCGAACGATAGTGGGGAGGAACTGAAGCTCACATGTGAGTTACAGGTCCCAATGCGGGCTTGGGATTTGGGCGATGTGCTTGATTCATCGCGTCTCAATCAACGTGACGATCTGGATGTGCGCCGTAACCGACGAATAACGCTACCTGCAAGACGCTTCCGCGAACCGCAAGAATGCAGGCTACGCCATCAAAACAATAGGGAGGGCGAGATAGGTGCGGAGCTCGCGCGTGCCCCCGGACTCGCGAGCCACCGTCGGTGCCTCAAAAATCGACCCCGCGTCGATTCTTGCGGGGCGAGGCGCGAGCCAAGAGAGAGCGTCGTCACCTGCACCGAATCGACGAGAGGTGGCTAGGATTCTCAGGCGGCGCGCGGCATAGAGAGAAGGGCCGCCTCCTATTTTGCGTGTATGCCGTAAGTTTGCGTGGCACTCATTTGTATAAAACACCCACAACACAAACACACAAGACCTTCAACATATAACCAGCTAGTCGAGAGCAACTTAAAAAAAATAAATTTCTCCCACTCGAAGTGTAATGGGAATTTATATAAGCACAAACTGCAGCCACCAACTCAAATTCAAAGCACTAGAACGCTTCCAAATTCAAGTGCTAACATGCACCCTCACTCGTGCTAATTCACTACAATGTGAAACTAAAAATTTGAATTGATCCGCAAAAATATGTGCAACTCTTTAAAAGAAAATAAGTTGGTAGAAAACATAAAAGGGACTGCACAAACATACACGTCGAAACTTAATCGGATAGTCGCACTCTGGAGTAACGACTCTGGATCGCATCGCAGTCATGCAGCAAAATTAAAAAGCGTAAGCCATGCACTTAGCAGGAGCATGAGCGTAGCGAGCTTCCTCAGCGGCAAAAACAATTTGGCAAAATATCCGCAGGGAACACTCATGCGAGACCGCGTTGAGCGCGGTATAATACACTCGCACGCTGGGAGTAGTATATATGCTCACTTGCGCGTACGCTGCCTACCTTCCGAAACATGAAACCCGCGGAAGAAGTGTGAAGACGGACGGGGCGATCGTTGCTATATGGTGTACTCACCGGTAGCAGCCGCACGAAAATCGCGGCTTACTCACACTCCGTGGCCCGCTGACGTCACCCGTGTCGGTGAGTTGAGACACCCGAGCTGCAGCCCAAAATGGCTGCCACACTGCCAGCTGCGAAGCGCAACTGCTGCCGGCCCGCCAAAAGTGCGGATGGAACCGGAAAATGGCGCGTGGCGAGCCGCTCGATGCTCCGGTGGTCTCCTGTGGATGACTCCACCGACGGCTATAGGCTCTGAGGTCCTCCTCAAGCCTTTGCTGGCTGTCCTGCAGCTCTGCTCCAGGCGATGCTGCTTCCCCGCTGCAGCGAATGATGCTGCTCCTTTGCAGCCGATGCGCGCACCTCACTACTTTTGCGACGAACAGAATTGTCGCCACCTCCCAGTGCACACTCGCGATCCAATTTTACCCGACCCGCGGAGCAGAGAACCACGCTCTGCTACCAAATGTTTGAGTACGAAGCTCACCAGCGTGTGGAAAATCAGTGGAAGCGATTTCTAGGCGGGATCGAGAAGTTCAAAGTAGCACTCGCGTTTTTAAAAAACTGTGCTTTTTAATTAGACTGCGTATGCTTACAGGTGTTCAAAGCATAATGAGCGGAGTCGCGGCACTGGGAGGATGATGGGGCAAAATGTGAGGGCGCGAAAACTACATCGGCGCGACGCGGAGACTGCGTAAGCTGCGGAGCTGCGGCCAGCTCGGCGATCCAGCGACAAGTGCCGAATACTTTAGCCTCAAGCGCGCGCGTGACCGCGGAAGGGGAGGAAGAGGCGTTGAGCTCTTGGATATTCAAATGATTCAAACTATACACGTGTGAGCGGTCATTGACTTTAATGCTCCGTCTCTTTCTCTCTGAGCCTCGGTCAGCGAGAGCTGCGCGAGGCGTGGATGTATATGAAATAAGCACGCAGGATTGAACAGTGAGTACGATTACGTTCAAAATGTGCCCACTAAGATGTCGATTGATTGAGTAGGACCGGAGATACGGCTATCTCAGAATTGAAAAACATCCAAGGTGCCGAATCCGTGAGCCCCGGGATTGCCTCGACGACCCTCCCAAACTTTGATCGCGTATATCTCCAGTTCTACTCAATTAATTCGCATCCCCAAAGCGGCATTTTGAAGATAATTGCGCCAGCTATCAATTGAGACTGGTTTGTATGATCGAAATTCACGCGTATGCGCACAAAAACTCATTTATAACGAATCATGACTATTGACAACTGTCAGTTCATCTGTAAAACGTGAACATCTTGCGCATGCGCGTGAGTTTTCAGTATTCAAACTGGTTGCAATTGATAGCTGGTGCAATTATCTTCAGAATGCCGCTTTAGGAATGCGAATTGATTGAGTAGAACCGGAGATATACGCGTTCAAAGTTTGGAAGGGTCGTTGAGGCAATCCCGGGGCTCACGAATTTGGCACCTTGGATGTTTTTCAATTTTGAAAAAGCCGTATCTCCGGTTCTACACAATCAATCGACATCTTAGTCGGCACATTTTGAAGGTAGCCGTACTAGCTATTAGATGGAAATCTTCGTAGTGTCGTAGATATGTGCGCATGCGCAGTTGGAGCTGATTATCAAGTGGGGATTTGCTCGAAAAAACGCTTAAAAACAGCAAAGATGGGCTATTCCAGAAATTCATAGCTCTGACGGAGGGCCAATACACAGCTTGAAATTTCCTCTACCAATTCGGGATACTTCGATGAGTAACTCACATAAGTTTCAGACCGATTGAGGGAGGTACCTATATTTGGCGAGCTGGTCAAGTTGAGCATTTTTCGAAAAATGCATAACTTCAGTTGGTCATAACTCAGACTCCGCTCAACCGATTCAGACGTTCAGAAACGGAAAATATAGGTATTCCTAGAACAGAAGAAATTAACCTAGCCGAGTTGAGAAATATTGAGATGACTCAAAATAGTAGCGATTCTACGAAAGGTCAAAAATCGGGAAAATCGCGTTTTACAGTCCTTGGCGCCAGATGCGCGGGTCAAACTTTTGGGCTGGGGTCAAATTTTTTCCTGAAAGTTGACGTAATGACAGAGAGAATCCGTCCTCGCAGACCTCACTACGATCCTTTGGATTGATTTGGCAAATTTTCTAAAAAGGGTCTAAGAAGGCTCTTTCTCGAACTTCAAAAAATTCCCACGGGCACCCAAAATTCCTTTTTGAGCTGAATCTTGGGCGAAGTACTATTCGTGGTACCTATTCTCAATAGAAAAATTGGCGAGAAATTCTGCGAAGGGGCTGCGCACGATTTTTTAAAAATATACTGGCTTGACCCATATATATATACTAGGGGGGGTACCCCCTGCTCGTTTCGCTCGCCAACCCCCCAATTGAACGAATACTTTACTTCCTTCAATCCTTCACTCTAGAACTCCTTTGATACTTCACTTCCTCGTTTTTTCATTTTTCTGTTGCATCTGTCAACCCATCGAATTGCGGTACAGCCAATTCTGCAAATTTCATCGATAAATTTCCGAAAATACCTCATGACAATATTTCTTAAAGTCTTCTAGAACCAATTCGTCTACACATGAACTTCTCATTTTTTTTAATAGAAAATAACGGAAACCTTTGTCCTTTTACTTCACTGACCACTCAAATGATCACACTTTCGCACAAGCTGATTCCGAATCACAACTACAATGTTTATGAAAACACAATCATTTCACTTCATCATATCATCTCTTGATAAGCCCTCCAATTATAGTTTTCTAATTCATGGCAATCGAATTCCCCACGTTGCCAAGAGATGTCGCTGATTGTCTTATGTCATCTTGTAAACAAACCTCTTTGTTCTCTCTGTTTTCATGAACATCGCAGTTTTCATTCTTTCGATCAGTCGTTTACATGTCTCATCCGTCGAGGTTATCGATATTCTGCAAAAAATTAGAGGCTCAATCGGAAAAAAAGCTTCACAGCCTCAAAGCTCATGACTTCAAGAGCAAAATGTGTCGTCTCGAATTCCGATCGAATGCAAAATAAGCTCGGAATCTTGCGACTATGAACTGCACTGTTGGCTATTTAACGCATGCACTCGAGACGTATTGAGAACGTTTTGTAGTCCCAAGACACCAAGCTCATTTTGCATCCGATCGGAATTTGAGACGGCACATTCTGTTCTTTAGTTCATAAGCTTTGAGGCTGTGAAGCTTTTTTTTCGATTGAGCCTCTAACTTTTTGCAGAATATCGTGAAAAGTTGAATTTATGTACGGGGTGGTCGTCGCCTGAACTACTTGTCCCAACAAACTTAGTCCAAATGTCATTTATCATTATCTATGACTGTGTTTTTGGTTCTAGTATTCTTGAATGTTTACAGGAAAATTCTAAAACAATTCTTACAAGGTATACAAGCTGATCCTCAAAATTTACTATACTGTAACTGAGGGATTTCGGGGGTATCAGGAATTCAGGGGTCAAGTCCTCTAAATGATTATGACTCTCAGTTTTATTATAGAAAAGTATGAAATATTTATTGGAACTTAAATTACAGTAGATGGAATCTGAAACAAATAAAAAGACAGAAAGAAGGATGAGTTAATATTCGTTACTCGTAAGTGTAACGGGTGTATCTCTGTGACAAACTGCGGTCTAACTCAGCAGACGATGCTTCTAGATTACATGCAACTAGTGCCTCGGAAGAGCTCCTTCCGGGTGACGAAAACGCGGGGGTTAGCCCGCGTTTTCGTCGCCCGGAGCATTCGATCGAAATTCTGCATCATGCTCTTTCGAATTCAGTGGGTCCCGCTTGTCTTCCAATTGAATCTATACAATCATTGATTCCCATAGCGATGATAGTAGTGCTAAATCTCAAATAAGGAGCTCCCCACTCGCATTTTGTTCTAGGTACGGAGGGAGCTTTCAAAAAATTGAAACCTGAACCGTGTGCGACTAGTTCACATATTAGCCACACAACAAGTTCAGCAAGCTGTCCTACACCAGCCCGACGACGACATCGAACGACTTTCACTCAGGTAAGTGCAGGAATTCTCCTCTTGATTGGATTTTCAGCTAGCATTTGCGTTACGTCCTAGTGAGGAGCCGATCTAATCTCTCGTGTGGATAGTTATGCAGCAAGAGCCTGAAGGAAGATGTTACATATCTGATTTAGGGTGAAGGCTTTGACGGGGGAGAAGTACGCCAAACCACGCTTGATATCTATCTATTGGATATTCAACAAGCCACGACGGGCTTGAACGATTCCCTGATTGATAGCCCAGAGGAGATCGACCGAGATTATTGTGAGATATGAACTCGAAATGTTTGAAAGTCATTCTTTATCTTCGACTAGAATCTGAGATCGAGCCATTTTTGAGAATTCGGCAATTTACTGATTTTTGATGGAATCAGGAGGTATCCCTATCTGGGAAGAGTTCAATCTCAAAATGATTCATAAAATAATTCAGTCAGAAATATCCTTCTCGAAATAATTTTGGACCTCATCTTCCCATGTAAGCCATTATGATTACAATATTCACGAGAAGACTCTAAACTGTATTCATTCAGCGTTATTGTGCATCGACTCCTGTGACGTGGTATTTTAAATCACGCACAACCCATTTATTTTTACGGACCCCGACCGATTTTTACGGATTCACGCGCAAATACGGCGTCATGACTCGACGTGCTGCGTCCTGCTCGTCCAACTGCTCACCTTCTCCACGCGCCTGTAAAGTCGAGGGGCGGGGTGGGGGAAAATTCTCTAACTTCAATGAAAAGACTCTAGAGTATTTTACTATAAGGCGCCACTATATTCTGGAACGGTTTCTCTTACGCGGATGGTACATCAATTGACATATCTCGCATTCTCGTGGCGTTACAACGTCTATCACGGCTCTACCTATTTACCGAAGAAAATACAAAAAGATCCACTCACAATCCTGCGTATTGTATACGACGTGACTCTAATTTACATGACACAATTACTCGCAAACACCTTCATCAAATCGCGTCAACCGGCGCCATCACTCACGAGTCTAAGTATACGAGAGGCGTCCCACAATTCGACCTACTCGGGGCCTCTTCCAAAATGGCCGAATAACGGCGCCCGCGGAGCACGAAGCTCCGATTCGAGCCAAGATGGCCTGGCGTCTCTCCCTCGTATACGCGGCGAATCGGCGCAACAGGTGCACCTCACTAGTGGCCCTTTCGATGACTCTATGCGACCTCCAAATCGCGTAATAACTCGCGACGCGATGGCCTACTCCGAGGTTAGAGAACGCTTGGGTTGGTTGCGTACTGATTCGCGGAGAATGTACTTTGCAGCCCTCTTAATGTACATGATTGTGCATATGAAAGAGCCTGGCTACCTCGCTGCAATGTTCCCCAGGTACCAATCCGAGCGCCCTCAGCGGGGTGATGCAAAAGGGCAGGGACTCGAAATTGCAAAGATGCGACTTGACTATGGACGAAAATCTTTCCAGAGTTAAGACGCTCGTCTTTGGAATTCTCTCCCTCTTGGCATTCGGCAGTTACCGAGACTCTCGCTATTCAAAGGGGCGGTGAGAGAATTTTTGATGACGCTCCCCCATAGAGGATTGGTGTGGACGCTGGGCACTTTCTCAATCTAGGTATGAATATCATTTTACGTGTTGATGCTATTTTCAATGGCCATCGGCCTCACGACTGATATTTTTTTTTGAGTGTGATATTTTTTGATGTGTTCTTTCCTTCGATTTCCAAGCCCTCGCGTATTATGTGTTTTTCCATTGATAGTTCAAGTATGAAACGACTAGTTACACCTGTGATCCTACTTATATCCTTGCCCAAATGACTCTACGTAAAACATATTTGTAAGCATATTGTATTTTCATATTGAATGATTCATGTTCCGCCTCTGTGCGAATAAAGGGTATATCTATCTATCTCTCTCTCTCTCTCTCTCTCGATCTCAGCTCCGCGAGCGAATTGGCCCCATGTAGGCAAACTATAGGGGGCATCACGGGGGAGCTCACGTTATTGAGGAGTTCTCTCCTCGACGCCTTCGGCCCTCCAATGTTAGGCATCAGTCGTTGCAGAGCAGTCCCGGTCCTGTCTGCCTTCTGAGAGGCCTTTGAGAGGTGTCTTCCAAAAGTCCACTTATCGTCTTGCTCCACGCCAAAGTACTTGACTGCCCTTTTCTGTGGGACTACCTCTCCATTGATGAGGAAAACGGGTGACTAACTCTTTCTGAAGCCTCTCCGCCTTGTCACGACGACCGCTTTCGCACTTGGGTACAGCGAGTACCAGACTCCTGCCAGCCATCCACGTTACCCCAAGTTCCAGGCATTCGTTCGTCACGTCCTGGAGTTCGATAGTGTCCTGGGCTACTACGGCAAGGGCAACGTCATCTGCGTATCCGACAAATTCCGCGTTCCCTGGGAGCTCCATACTCAGCAAGTCATCGTACTGGACGTTCGAGTCGAATGTGTCCTTGACTGAGCCCTGGGCCATCCCTGCTGAGAGTTCTTACTCTGCCCTCGTCGGTAAAAACCACCACAGACCTCTCTCTGAAACAGTCGCTCACTATTGCGAGAAGGTTCCCAGGAACGCGACCTTCGAGTGACCTGTAGATCCACTCCCAACTTGCGAAGTTGAAAGCATTCTTCACTTCCAGTAGTACGATGGCGCAGTATCTCCTAGGTTTGGGGAAGAGGTTAAACGTCCCCTCCACGGCGTTCTGCACCACCTGGATGGCGTGGAGGGTGCCAAGATCCTTCCGGAACCCAAACTGCTTAGGCGATAGTCCTCCACTCGGTTCATACGCTTCCTCTAGACGGTTTAGTATCATCCCCTCGTAGAGCTTCTCCAGGTTCTCGAGCATACCCAGGGGTCTATTCGACGATGCTGCGTTGGGATCTCCCCCCTCCCCTTCTGGTATGAGGACAAGCCTCTGGCGCTTCCGTTGCCTAGGGAACGATCCCGAAATAAGACATCTGTTGAAGAGCTCGAGGATTAGCAGTGGTCTCGACTCTACGGCAAGCTTCAAAGCCTCGTTGGGGATCCCGTCCAGCTCTGGTGCCTTGCCAGTCAACAATTCCCTTGCTGCCAGCCGAAGTTTGGCCTCGTCAAATGGCGGGATCGTCTCCGCTACTGGGTCCGGAAAGGTGATTCTAGCCTGCCCCTCCGGAAACAGTGCGTCGACTATCTTGAGGAGAGTAGCCCTATCTATCGATGCCAAGGAGCCGAGCTGCGAACGCAGCTTGCTCGTTACTACTCTGTAGGGCGTGCCCCACGGGTTATCGTTGACCAGATCGCAGAGCGTTCACCAGCATCTTTGTTTGCTCCTCCAAATCGCGTACCGGAGTTTCCTTCTCGCTTGCTCGTAGGTTTCGGCGTCAGCGTCGGCTGTGGGACGCCTCCTCTCCCTCGAGCGTTGCGCGCGCTTGCGCCTTGCGTTCGTGTCTTTCCTCAGTTCCGCAATTCCCAAGGTCCACCAGTATGCTTGTTGGCCCCTCCTTCTGAGTCGTCTCCTGCGAGGCGCGGATACGTCGCAGGCTGCGGTGATCATCCTCGTGACCGCGTTGACCGCGTCGCTCGGGCTGGCATCCTCTACCAAGGTGATGAAAGGCTCGAGGATTGCCTCCTCGATTTTTTCGGTATCCATCTCTTTCACCTTCCAGCCTGTGAGGGGCGGGGCTCTTATCTCCGTGCTGATGCTTTCGAGGTTCAACTGGATATGCTGATGATCACTGAGTGTCTCCGTGTCGAGTACAATCCAAGGAGTGACTCGCCGGACCAACTGGAGGCTCACCATTGTCAGGTCGAGAACTGACGATGCTCCCCACCGGTGGAAGATCTTGCGACCGATCTCGTTGACGATGACTAGCCCCAGGGAAGCCATCAAACTGCTTACAAGAGAGCCTCTCTGATCCTGGGGTTCCCCGCTCCAAGCTGGCGACTTGGAGTTGGAGTCTCTAGCGACGATTGCAGGCCCTGTGCACTGTCTCACGCTCCCTTCAAGGGCATCCAGTTTACGGGTGAAGATCGCTATGGTGTCGTTGGGCGAAAGATAGCAGCTATAAATAGCCACGCCATTGACGACTCTTTTCGTAGAACCGTGTCCGCTCTCGGGGGTGCAGTCTTTCGTAGTTTCTTGTTCATTATCTGAACGACTACTCTTCGGCTAGAGTCATGAGTTGCCCCCGCGAAGTCTGAGCTCACTTGCGGCTTGAAGATGGGGAGCACATCGATGTTCCTTTCCCGCTGCGTCGGTCACTGGTAGGTCGTACGCGCATCCGCTCCTGTTCAGGTTGGCCTGAAGAAAACTAGCCATTGCTATCTCTCTCTCCCCGGGAGACAGGTCTCCCACGGCCTCGAGCTTGCTGAAAGGCGGTACAGCCATGTTGCTGTTGAACGCAAGCTTCCTTGCTTGCTGTCCGCAAGTCTCACTTCAATCACCGGTTCCCTCTTTGGCCCGTGTGGGTTGGGCGGGACACCCAGTTGGCATTGTCGTTCTGGTAACGTCACTTCGATTATCCGTATCTGCCATTTGTCTTTCCTCCTCCCGTTCCTTAGTGTACGTGTTTGTGTTGGTGGTCGCGGCTACTCCCGCGAACGAGCGCGGGATGCCCCTTCCTGGATCCTCCCCCTCGCTGATCGTGCCCACAGTTTGGTGGCCTTAATAGTGCCAACCCCCCCGCTTACAGCATGGTCTCATCCGGTCACCAGCCGGCATTACTGCAGGAGCGGGATTCCGGGGTTCTCCCCATACCGTTGTGCAGGAGGAGCCTCCACATCGTGGTTAGTGCGGGTTAGGTCTCCCTCAACTACCAGCGGCTCAGGACGATACTGATTCTGCCTATGGTACCCTCCAGAGAGGGCACGGACGCAGCGATGAGAGAATCCCCTCCAGAAACCGTAGAACTGGTAGCAGAAGGAGTGTGCGGTGTGTGCGCTGTCAGTGTGCCGTGCAGCAGTCCCATCCCTGGGTCATCCTCGAGTGCAAATCACTGTATAGGTCGGGTGCGGGCCCCGGAAGACGAATCCTCGCGGAGCCCCCCTGTACCGTTACCTCAGTGTGCGAGAGCCTGCATTGGCAGGCCGCCACCTCTAAACCTTGCGGTTGTAACTCTCGGTGGTTATCAGCGGTAGGAAAACCTATCTCTGGGTCGCCGCGTCTCACCTTCCCTCTTATGGTACCGCAAGGAGGGCTCTTGGGCCCTGGGGGAGTAACGAACCTCCGGCCCCAGTTACCGGGGGTGGGCACTGGCGTGAGCAAACACGTTGGTGTTCGCCCCCAAAACCGCAAGGGGGACTCTTTGGAGTTCTGGGAGTTTGGCAGCTCCCCGGCCCCAGCCACTGGTCGGTTGGAGGCGGGACTCGGGCGCACTTAGCTGCGCTCGAGGCCCGTCCCCAACTGTCCAACCGAAAGGGGAGAATATTCTTCGGAGGTTGACACCCTCCCGGCCCCAGTCACGCGCCGGCCGGAGCGCGCAGTCGGCGCAGGCGCAAATCCGGTGGCCACGGAAGCCATAATGTCCAGGGGGTCAAATAAGGCCTGGGAGACGTGGCAGGGCTCTTCGAGAGTCCGCCACGCATCCCTAGACCTGCTTGACAACCCGCCGATTCGGGGCAGATAAACCCTGACTCGTCGGTCGGAGGCTGGCCGTAGGTGGAAGCAGGCCCACCGCCCCCCACCGAGGGGTGGACCAACTCGGGTGCCGCCGGTTGGTCCGCTTCGGTAGTTGGATGTTGTAGGAGCGGATCATGACGGGATGATGCTTGCACTCATCATCCCGCAATGATTGCGGGCGGGACTGGTCCCCAGTCCCGATTCCTCAACAGCTGACGCGCTGGCAGGGCGTATCCC
>JAPYYZ010002802.1:8352-32762 GCA_030522705.1 Eretmocerus eremicus | reverse complement strand
ATATGGAAATAGCGTGTTAAACAGCTTTCTCGCAAGCGGTCAACTCGGACTGCGATTCATATATAAGCCGAATCAAGTTCTTCGACAATCGACCACTTTAACGCACTAACATCAAGCGTAGAATCAAAATTTTTCCCCATCTTTCTCATCTCACCTCCGTATGGAGATCTTCCATCGAAATCCTTCCGATGAGTGGTCCATTCCGACACGTGTAAAATCCAGCAAATTAGCTGAGAAAAATCGGGAAATTAGCCGATACAATTTGGCTCGCAAAGGCCGATCATATATATATTTCATAATTTGATATAATGCCTTGTTATAGCACTCTCTGACGAAATGATTGAATGAGGAGGAACAAACTCTGAGTCATAATACAGAGATCTTATTGAATGATATGTTGTGCATATCAGACATCGACAGATCATCTTATACTAGAGGAAAGTCTTTAGAAATTGTTGTATAAATGCTAACAGGCTAACCTCGGATCATCCTGTCTGCGTTTACGCTCGAAATTTGATTTTTTTGGATGGACCGCAAATACTTCTGATTCGCAACATGTGAGAACCGTAGAAAGAATACCCAAATCGCGACAAATCCTTCATGTACCGTTGATATGACAAAATATATCGAATCCGTGAAGGCTTGTGTACTTTGGATGCGTACATTCAAGAATGAATTGTGATGAAATCCAGAAATACTGACTTCACTGAAACATATATCAAATCCTGCGTGAATCACATCCGAGCAATGTTTGGAAAAATTTACTGGAAATCAGAATCTCCGTGCATCATGCGGGTTTTTTTTTGCTACCGCTCAACGTAGAACTGGAGATTATTTGAGGAAAAATTATGTTTTCCTCGGTACTCTAGTTGGTATCAAAGTAAAAATGAATGAATACTTGCACTTGGATCTATATCAGCCGTTAGAATATCAGAGGGTATTATCAGCGTTGGCTCATTCAGCTACCTCGAGTCGTATTTGGTTATGAAGATTTAGACGTAGAACGCTCTGAACATGGCTGGTGGGGGCGATTTTCATCATTTTTGCCAACGCTGATTGTTATCATATAAGACATTAGATTGGAGAGCTACGGATATTGAAAGAAGAAATAGAAGTCTGTAAACCAGCTTGCACCTTCAATGATTGTTCGCGATGATCATCAAAGTCTTGAGTGAAACCAATTAGTTGCCCTTCGAATATATTTGAGCTTGGAAGCCAAGACCTTTCCATGGAGAGTTGACTTGTGCAAAAAAGTCTGCAGAACAGCGCCCGGCAGGTTCTCAGATGAGAAAGTGATGGTGCAGATGCAGAATAGTCAAAATTACTTTCTTGCGAATATTCCAGGCGCTTGAATAAGTGATGTGTTCTAGGGAGCGTTGTTAATTTACATAAGTTTGGACTCTCAAAACTCTCCAGCTCCTCGAGTTTGACCGGAAACAGGATCGGACCTTTCCCCTTTTTTAGCTTCCTAACAGTTAGGATTTGCCATGTTAGACTTGACAGAATAACGAAGTTCAGTCGTAGCTTTCTGTGCACGTCCAGATGTCCGCTGAAGATTGACGAGAAATCCAGAGAACTCTCACCATAATATGTTGGAAGCAATCAGAATTGAGAAAGAATTTGTATCTTGTTCTATATCACCGTATAATTTGATGAGTCTCGGTACAGGAGATTCCATTGAAATATATTCAATCAAACAGAAAAAGAAGTCTTGTGAAAAGAAATGTGTTAACACTTCTTCTCACAAGATAGTCTCCCTCGACAAACATCCACAGATTATTGTTGAGTATACATATTGTGAGTGTTCGTATTCAGAGGTTTTGGTTTGCATCCGCTGTAGTTGGATTCTGATCGTTATACTTGGATCTTTCTCATATTCCATATTGTATTTTATCTATCTTCGGGAAACGTTCCATATCAACGTAACGTAGCAGGAGAGAAGGATTACCTGAAGTTTTACGCTTCTTCAAGTAGCCGATAATACATTCGACTCGCAAAGGCTGATCGAACGTATTTAATGATTTGGTCTTACGCTTCTTCTCGGGAGATTAAAACCCTGACAATCTATCGTTCCAGGGGAAGAAGAGGGGCTATCACAAACTCACAAAATCAGTGCTACATGACTGAACGCTCCCATGCTTAGACCACAATATACCAACGATAACATCTTTTCGATAATATTCTCATGATTCGGCTAGAGTTATTCTCTTGAATCATCTTGAGTGGGAATTTCTTCTAAGGCTCTAGAAAAGAATGAGGAAACTATAAGCTCAGCAGGGCCAGCAGAATCCATGAATCAGCGAGTGAATCTGAGCAGTAAATTATAATTTGCCATCACGGGGAGATGAATATTGATTGCCCTTGTTTGAATACTCAGAGACTCTTCGAAATACTTGGTGTATGTAACCATTCCGAACAAGATGAGCAATGAGTAGGCCATGACCAATTACGAAATCCTCAATGTGATCGTCGAATTTGAATAGCATAGTCTGATTCAGATAGGATCATGTGAGTCAAGCCAAGGCGCTGTCCTAATTAATATATTACCTCTCAATGACTTATGCCCCTTTTTCCGTCCTCGATTCTTCGCGTTCCTTTCTTGCTGTGAAGAGTTGGAAGAAACATTGTCTTCATTCAATTCACTGATCTGACACTCTGTTCGATTACGTATTTTCTCCATTCTTATGCGTAATAGCATTCTTATGCGTAATAGCTGATATACCCGTTGAAAATAGTCTCTTGTAATGTCTTCGTTGGTTTTATTTTCATAGTCGTAACATATTTTGTCGGAGGTCGTTTTTCTATATCCATCCTCATCAACGGCTTCGAGCGTATCAATTTCCTCCACGCTAGAATCGGCATTTAAATCATATAAATTCCTGAACTTTCGTTTTGGAATTGAATTATAGCCAAAGTCAGGAGACTCGATGGATCGTTCATCAGAATAATCTCCTTTCCTTTGCTCTGGCTCGACGAGGCATGTTGGTATGAACAATATGTAATTCTCTTGTAAACTGTTGACGTGATTTTTGATAAGTCTCTCCGTTTGCGTAGATAGCACGAGCTCCTCTACTTTCTCAACATCGTGAGAGTTTGTTACATTCTCGCAGGCTCTACATTTGTTGATGCTCTGATCTAACCTTTGAGGGTCTCTCCGCGCGCATCTTGAAATACGATCTTCTGTAAATATTCGATTGTTGCCAGAATTCTCAATTGATTTCGCCTGCCTCTTGCGTTGCTTGTATCCGTGCCAAGATCTCTGACAGAACTCCTTACTCTTGACTCGACGAACGGAATATCTATTTTCGATCGGATGACTACAGTCAGTATCCTCACAGACCTCGTTCCAAAAGCGTTTCAAATTTCTATCGCTTTTCGACTTTCGGCACGCTTTAATTCGACTAGGTGTCGACAAATATTTCTTCGTACTCGTTTGATACTCTGTTTCGGAATTTGTGACCTTGGATTGCTCGAATGAATCCGAGCCGGATTTCGAGGTAGCATTTCTGCTCATGAAAGATCTTTGCTTATTGGAGAGATTCTCGAAATATCTGTCGGCCATCCCTTGAGGTCGAACCAAGTCATCTGTAGGACAGCCGGAGCTTTGCGGCAAGGACGGACTTCGCATTAAGTATTTTTCTCGCTCCATTTTCAATTGAATCTGATCCCGCAAAAATCTTCGAATACCGTCCAGACTCTCTTTGGTCAGAGCTCTCTCACTACTATTTCTCCCAGTGTCAGGTTGAGTATTTTCCTCGTGCGTGCGAGCTTGCTTTTCTTCACTCTTGCAGGCGTCATTATCACCGGTCTGGTCATCCGCCTTCAGCCTGCTTTTAACCCTCGCGGTAACGCCATCATCTCGTCCAATCGATGAGCCAACGTTGGCTGAGTGTCGTTTCCGCCTGAGGCACGCCTTAACCGAAGACGTAGACACACTGAGCTCACTGCTGGATCTTCGTGGTGGATCGAACTTCGTACTGAAGCCGTCATAATTGCGATTGCCTTGCAGTGGTTGACAAATTGGAGGAGTATCGCACGGCGCGGGTGAATTCGGGAACGTCTCGTGACTGCGGAGTCCCTCGCGAAAGGAGCCCCGAGCCCGTTGCGCGACGCGCCCGCTCGTCTCCACGAGGAGTCTGCCCTCTCGATCGAGCAGCTGGATCACCGGCAACTCGTCCGCACTCGTCGTCAGCTGCCAGTTCCAATGCCGAGGCTTGTCCAATTTTAGTCGGATCACCGGCTCCGCAAGTTTCTCATCATTGTCGTCGTTACTCAGACGCTCCACTTGTCGAGTCGTGGCCAAGATCAAAGGATGATGCACATTGCTGCTGCTGGTCTTCATGATGTGGTGTGAGCTTTCACGCACTCGCAGTCATCATCTCTAACCCCGCCAGTTTTAAGAGATCTTGGAATGAGTTTACTTCTTTCTGCTGTCCAAAGTTTTAGTTTTTATGCTTCCGGTATCCAAATTGGTAGAAAGTTCTCTCACATCCTCGTGATTGATTGCGGTTCGAGAAAAATGTTGGGTGCGCTGAGGGATGGTGCGTCAATTCGATTCGAGTACGCTGGATCACAACTCTGTTTGATGAAACCGGTGTCCTTGGCAAGGTTCGCTCGCCGTTTCTTGCCCCAGTGCTTTCTTTAACTCAAGTGAGTAAACTGATTGCGCGACTTGCATAAACTAACAGAGCAATGCGTTCATTGGCGTGCTGCCAACTGACTCGCTCACCAGAGTAAATGTACTACGCTGATCGGAATGTTCCATTTCAAGAATCCTCAAATTCCATGAAGTTGTGGTCACTTTTCTCCCCAAGAATGATCCAAAAGCTCACTAATTCGGGATCGTCGCCGCTTGAGTGTCCACCACTTTGAACCTCCATCGCAGGTAGATTATGAATAAACTTTGGAGAAACCCAGATGCCAATTTCTCTACGGCCTGAGCTAGAAATTCGAGCAGTTTTTGAGAACCAAAATAAAGCGCACGATGGAACGGTCGTCGCAAGGCATTGCTTCGTCATCGGTTGGTCACCAGAAATTTCGAAAACATACGGACGCGCACCGCAGCTGGAGCACCGCGAAGCTTCTTATTGCGCGCGGCGGAGAATCGCTCGATCGATCGCGGCACTCGAATCGCAACTGAGCCCGACTACGCTGAGAGCACTCCAAATTTCACGTGTGCGGGGAGTGACGTATGACGTAGAGCGCGCGCGTCTGAAAATAAATCCACAGCTCGTGAGATTGGCCGAGGAATGTTGAAACGAGCATACGCATACATACGAGTCGGGCATGCCGCTGCAATAAGACTACAGCTATTATGGACTCTGTTGCATGGGCAACTATTTTATCTCTCTCGGTCAGCAAGCCAAGACTCTGTCAGCCTCTTCCTTTCTCGAATTGTTCGTTAATCGGAAGTTACAATGCTTGTTTGACGTTGCGGGGGAGATTCTTAGTGTTCTTCGAATCACCAGAGGAGTCAGTCCAAGGATTGATCCGAAGGCCAAGATAAGATTCCAGATAATTAATCGAGTATCATACGGCAAAAATTCTATCAGTCCTCCCAATCATCTATCCTAGAGCTATACTAGTGCTAGGATTGAATAACGGCTTTTGAAATTATGCAGGATTCATTCTAATAAATCTTTCGTTCTATAATTCCATACATGAGCGTTCAATATTCACATCGAAATAGGGAATTATCAATACTGTCTACTTCCAACGACTCGACAGCTCCAGAACACAATTTCTTCTCAAATATCATGGCTCAATTCTCCGGAGTGAATGAAATTAACTCAACAACATTGCGGAAAATTTATTCTACACAACCACTCAAGTGGATGACACTAAATTTTCATTTAGCTGATCGGACAGGTATCATTTGATTATCCCTTGAAAGAGGAAAAATATTGGGATGATTGTAGCGAGGTGGTGCGAATAAATTCTAGTGTGCAGCATATAAAATAATATTTATTCTTAGATCAGCGTACTTCCAAATGTGTCGCACATCGTTCGATGAGTATAGACAAAAATCCAGATATAGTTTCATTAATGTAATCGAACGTCCATGAGTACAATATTTGCCAACAATGAAATTCATGTGGTGACAGTTGTGGTTGATTTATTGATCAGAACAATGTATCAATATCTCCTCCTAGAGAGTTCACGGTATTCTCGAGATCGCACATCTTGGTCGATAAAATGTTTGAAAGATTCTTTGGATGGATCATCATTTTTTCTACATGATTGCTATACAAATATTACTAAAAACTTGATAATATTCCATATAATTTTTCTGTCGTGTGCAATTGCAAGATGATCGCATCAATATCAGAAATTTTCCACGTCTATCAAAAAACCAAAAAAGCAAATTGGTACACCCAAACTCTTGAGCTTATTCTCCTGATTTCGGTCGCAGCCGGCCTTCTGTCACATCTACAGAGACTGATTTCGTGCGTACCGTCATCCTGCATCTTGAGAATATTGAAATATCACATTGGTTCATCAATATAGGACCCGATATGAACTACCAGAAAACTTGCTGCGATTTCAAATGTACTAGATAGATCAATGAGCACGTAAGGATCCAAATATTTCAACTGACCAGAAAAGTTATTGGGATCAATCCATGAATGGAGGCATCAAGTCTCGTCACTTGTTTGATCTATTGATTCCTTTCTACAATTATATATACATAAATAGGAACTTGCAAGGACTGAATGGGAATTTTAGACATATTCTCACAACTCAACATCTATACAAATATTTCAGCGATGATTACGTACAGGAATCAATAGGAGTGTGTAAGTAACAATTGCGAATAAGTAATGGCTCCGAAATAAATCTTAGCGAATCAATAATTGATACTTAGAAATGCATATTCCATGCATGATAAGCGATTGCACGTACAATAGAAGCAGAGAATATCTCATACTCAATCGCTTACAAAAATGTGTATGCATACGACAAGCGCGCCGCATAAGAGGCTTAAATATCATTTTGAGATGCATACATTAACCTGCACTCATCCCACGCAGAACATGCACGAACAATATGCATTCGTATCTTAAGATTAGCTTAGAACTAAAATTATCGCATTTATTTTGGAGACTTTGTACATGAGGAGTGGAACCATTATTGGTGGCTATCAATAATCGATAATGCTCATCTACTTTTTTATAACCAACTCACCCTAATTAGCAATGGAAGCAACGATCATTGGAGTTATTATATCCATCAGTTGGGAATCTACACAAAGTATCTTTTGAAGGATGCACCTTCTTTGGGGTAGAAGTTGGAACGTTTTAGATAACCTAGAGGCTCTTTACTATTCAATTCCTCACTGATTATTCGTATGAAAACGGTGGACATATGGGTTTTGAAATCTTTCCTTCATAATGTGCAATAAAATACGATGGTTTGATCATGTAACTTCTTATGAGTGTGAAGGGGACTTCTATTACCTGATATACTCTCACAGTCTGGTCTTGCTTCTAGCAGGTCCTGTCAACAAGAATACATGGATTACAAAATATACGTAGGATAGACCTCATGATTGGGAAGGAGATTTAAATTCATCGGTCCCGCAAGTAAATGATACAATGTGGAACATATTACTAAGAAAACTATTTACTCTCGAAAATTGAATTCATGGAAAGGATAGACCTCACTTCCAAATTCTGTTCAGGGGAATTAGAATTTCGTTTCGAGCAGCACGAATCTCATTTTTCAAGATTCAAACATGATAGAGGATACTAGCTGTTCAGCTCTCAGGACGTAGAAATTGAATTGGAAGGGTCTGAGACATCGATCCGAGAATTCAACCCTAATCCTGGGATGTTTGATGGAGGTTATATGTGTCCGATAATTACATTATTCAGACATTTTGTCCAGAGAATAATGAATTGACCTTGTGAATGGATCTCTCGAGATGAAGAGTCTATCTGAAGAAATTATCTCCATTGATTATTCTAGAGGTGAATTCTCTAACTTCAAGTTCGAGAATGTATATTCCTCAAAATCTGACCAATTTCCCTAAATTGGAGGTTTTAATCTCAAAGGTTCCCCTCGTGAGTTACAAGTAGAGGGTCAACCTTGCGGATCACAGATTTGATTAAGACTTTGGGAAGAACCAAAACAAGATGGTTCCCAAAGTTCTGGCCAAATCCATGATCCCCAAGGTTGAACCTCTACTTGTTAGACAGTAATATGAATTAGATGTAAGTTCTTGTGATTACAGTAGAAATCTCCATTCGATGCGCATCATATTTACCTGAGCATGGATGACGGCAGTACTCCCAACTAGCTCGCTTTGATGATTCCCCTTCGATTCATTTAGTGACTGAATCCCACTCCTATCTGATTTTGTGGATGGTAAATCTCTCAGTTGGGGTTCAGTTTCTATGGACCATGAGGATGATGCCACTGTAATGATCGGCTTGATGTCTTTCGAGATTGGATCGCTAACTTTACATGCACTATTGAATTGCACATTCTTCCTTTCTTCAGATTTTGGACTGGCCAAAGAACTTTTTAAACATGACTGTCTGTGTTGCGAAATATGTCGGCTAGATTCACGAGGAGAGCTTTGTTTTTTTGAAACATTGACTATATTCTCATCTTTCTCTGCTTGTTGGATTCTTGATTTTGTCGTATTTGATTTGATATTCTCTGGAGGGTCTCTATTTGTCGACGTGCCAGGTTTTGCAATCATGTCCTTCTTCCGAGCTGGGCTGATTTTCCGACTTTTGAATAAATTCTCCTCAATCTTGGCGATATTACTGATTTCGGTATGGATCTCATAATATTTAACAAAATTTTTAACACTGCCAGGTTTTATCGACACTACTTCTAATTGATCTTTACTTGGCATTAACGATGACATCACCTTGATGTCATTACCTCCACGATTTTCATGAGGGATTTCTTCGATTATGGCAGACGATACCGCATGGTTTGTAGGAATTCTCTTGCTTGCACTAGAGCTTACTTGACTCAATTGCATTGATTCTGTGGAAATATTTCTCGTATCAAGACGTATATCTGCCGGTTCATTGTGGACCTCGGTTGCTCTTGTTTTTTCATCTTCGATTTCCAAGCAAAGTTGTGAGAGAGGGAGATCATTCGATTCCCCCGGAAAATCTCGCACCCCGTCTGTACTTAGTTCAACTGGAGGAGTTTTCTTTTCCTTGGTCACTGAGTCTGTATCGGTAGATGCTAATGATACATTTTTCACTGGCTTCAGTTTGATATTATCGAAATTAGTCAGGAGTTCATTCAAAACATCACACTTGACTCTACCCGCACTCTGACTAGTGTTCTGACTCACCATCTTACTATGGATATGAGTTCCTAGGGAAATTCCACCTTTGTTCACTTTAAGGATGCCCCGAGGCATATTTTCTATGAAGCTAGACTCTGCTTCCAAACTTCCATTACGTTGCAGGCTAGCTGATGGCTCTGGATCTTGTTTTGGATGGTCATTTATATTTTGACCGTTTGAAATTAGAATATTTGACGATTCCTTGAATATGCTCCCATTTTCATCAAGCATAGTTTCCAGGAAAGAATTTCGACGGGCATTTTCTGGCACCGGTACGTTATTATGGTTTGATTTCCCAATGATATCCAGTTCACAAGGCATCATTTTAGGACGTCGATGTTCCATTCCGTTTTCTTTCTGAGTGGAAGGAAGAAATTCAAATTCATTATCTATTGTATCATCATCATAACATTCTGAGATTGTGTTCGAGTATTTTTCAAGGACAGAATTATTCAAGGACGTTTTGATGTTTTCACTTTCTTGGAATTTCTGCCATTCATCGGCATTTTCATTCGATAATTTATAGAATGATGAATCAATGAGAATCTTCCTTTTATTTAAAATTTCTTGGCATCTCGTACTTTCGAGAGAATCTTTACTCTTCAATTTTCTATCGATGCAAGAATCTGAACGTTTGTCTTCATCATTGAATCGAGTGTCTTGTAGATCCCTTTCTTGGGCATCACTTAACGAAGGAAATACTTCCTGGCTCGATTCATTTGCCATGATCGTGCTATGAGAGTGCTCATAGATCTCTCCATCCTCATCCCATTCAGAACAGAATTCATCCAACTCATTCGTGTCTAAGCTAGACACATATCCCGGCATGGTGATATTCCTTTCCTCTACGGGTTCAGAATTATCTACTTCGTTCGAATCTGCCTTTTCCGAATCAAGTTTCAGCGAATTATGACCAGATTCTTCGAGTTCTTCATCAGCCACCTCGGTTAACTTAACTGTGGATTTCACTTGCTCTTTCAAATGTCTGTCAACAAAAGCCCCATAACTAGTTCCGTCATCATCCAAATCTAGATCAGGAGTATCTGTACTAGGTGCTTCTATTAAGAATCTCACTCGCGTTGTCGATTTTTTACTGGATACATTGCTAACCTCGGGAGTTAATCTCAAATCTTCGGAGAACAATAGGTTAGGTCTTCTATTCAGTCTATCACTTCGATCCATGTAATCCTCGAAAATATGCGAATTAGATTCTTTGTCTGATCTGTTGTCCAATCCATGACTGTAATTCGTCGTCCATTCCTCCGAACATTTCTCAAAAGGTCTATCTGTTGTTGTGATACGGAAATAAATCTCTTCCCTATCATTGTTGAAAACAACATTCTCTGTGAATGGACAATCCACAATCTCATCACGATGTTGTTCATTTCGTTTTGTACTCTTCACGTTATACCTCATATTCAAGACCTTTGGTCGAGTAGATTCTTCCATCACCATTACATAATCTTCGTACGTAAAGTACGGGGGAGAACATTCTATCGATTCTGGAGACTTCGGAGAAGGAGCTCGCGCACAGTGATTGTTGGACCCCCCTAAACTCAATCTAGTGGAATCCTTGGGTGAGTCATGCAACTTTTGACTCTCATCATCTGTTTCATTCAGATGCCACTTTGAATTTGAATAACTATTCTTTGATGAACCATTGGCGATCCCTCCGCATGTGCTTGATCTAGGTACAATTCCTTCTGAATCACGGGGAGGGTCAGATAAACTTCCCAAAATCTCAGTGGGAGTCCTTTTGTTCCTTGATCGATGAGGTACATTTGGCATGGTAGCGTGTGGTATAGGAGATAGACTTCTTCCACGATCGACATTTGATGGACTAGTTCTGCTTTTCCTGCGTCGGGGAGGCACTGGTGGCGGTGTAGATGAGCCATCTATGTTACAAAATTGATATTGATCAGTCAACATCGTGCATCTTCTATTTGCCACTACTACTACTTTTCAAAAAATCAAGACAACACCCGAAGAGAAAAATCTAGATGCTAACTTTTCATCGTCTCTGGTTACACTAATCTCGCTGATGAAATAGCAAATTTTGTAGATTACTGAATCACCAAGAACCGAACATCACTTGGTTTCTTTCAACTTAGATACCGATACACCGTCGATGGAAACACGAGGCAACGCGAGACTAGTACATACTTGACTAATGACACAGCTCTGGGATTGAAATCTTACAAGTGAGGCTCGACCTCTTGCCCCTCCAGCTCAAATAGAGTGTATCGATGCAGGGGCACGCGCAAAAGTTCCACTGATTCATCCAAAGGTATAAAGCATAATACGCGTTGCCCGATATTGTCAAATAGCAGCTCAATACACTGTGAATACTTTTGAGAGACTCCGAGACTCATCAATTATCATATCTATCACTATATTTTCCTCAACAATAGATCCTGATAGGGTGAGTCTAGCGAAAGCAAAGGCGAGAGACATAATGGAATGAAAATCGCTACAATGGGAGAAAAGTATAAACAGGGCGATTCCTGTTATGAAACGACCCCAGATTGCCGGATGATTCTAAATGTACGCTACTTTGACCAATTAAATATTTCGAGTGGAACACATTCCACCTCACAAGGTTCCTATGTCTAATTTTCTCCCTACTCTCGTTTCTTTTTAGCTCATATTTTTTGATCGCTTCAGTTTAAAATTCAATGAACAGATTAGAGTATGTCCAAACTCAACAACTTCGAACCGACCCATTGTAGGCATACGTTAAAATAATGTAATCAATATCTGAGGCTCTATCAGGTTTACATGATATTCCTTGCACAAAGTGGGCACTCTTACTGCAATAAGCAAGTGGCAGGTAGAATCGATACAGCCTCTTATACTTTGATCATGAAAACTATGTGCGGCGAAGTTCAGGTATGCATGAATCTCGGACTCTCAGAGAGGCGAAGAAGGTACAGAGGATTGAAGTGATTTCGCATCGAAGATCTAAGATATGGAAATATGAACATCATACTGTTATTATGTGCACTTACGGAATTAGATGAACACTTGTTGATTACTTGATCTACTAACATCAAGGTCCTCCAAACTTAATAAAATACTAGCAGAATTAATTGGATTGTTCCCCTCTATCTCTGCTTCATAAATGCTATTGATGTTATGATTTCCCATTGCACTCGATGCTCCGCTACTGTAGGCACTGGATGTGTTCTGGACAGAGGCAACATCCGCTGCTTTTTGTAACCATTTTGAAGACATCATAGCAGTTGTCACATTTTCGGATGAAATATTGAATCTCAAATTCCTGCGGATGGAAATCAATCTAGTTAGTCTCCAAGTGTCGTAATGTCCAGAAAGAATTATGGAGCTTTCATTAGTTGGTGGAATGAAATGAAAGGGAAAGAGAGACTTACTGTAAGTAATCATTCTTCAGAGATTCCCTCATTCGATCTTCATCACAATGGATTGATATAATTTGTGATAAAACAAGTTCAACTGTTTCTGGTGACGTTTGTAACATTTTAAGAGCGTCCTCATACTTTAGATTCAACAGACTCTGACCATTTATCGCAACAATTCTATCACCTGTGGAGGAGACTGACTTTAGCGATGAAGAGATTTATAGAAACTGTTGAAGTATATCACAACGACCAAGTTGGGAAATTTTAGACTCATATTCGGGAAAATTGTGGATTACTAGAGTCTAAGCATCGATTATCGAGCTTACCGCGAGTAGATTCTACAGTAATAGCCCTTACCGACTAGGGCTAACTCACCCTTGTTCACGTTCCCAGCCATATCGGCTGACCCTCCGACGGAAACTGCTTGAACATACACACCACCATCGTTACCCTCCGTTACTTGCAGGCCTATACTGCCTCCGTGACCTCTCTCTACTTTTATGGTCCTCAACACTCTCTCTTCTACAAAAGAGAGCTCATTCAATCTTGCCATCAAAGAGTTAGACATAGTTTCGTCTGGAATTCTGAATGTTTCCTCCGCTGTTCTGATATCTGCATCTGAAATATTGCCATGTGCTCAATCACTGTATTCGAATATATTTTGCTGGAAAACCAACTCAAAAACAAGGATAGGATCTGATATATCTAAGTATTTCCTGCTGTGCTATTTGATTAGCATTCTCGTATACATTTGATATTCAAGCTTTGGGACTGATGAAATCACCATGTAGAATGTTACTTCAAACATAATTGATATGAAATTTTAGGATCTGTATAATACCCGAGAATTTTCGAACATTAAAATTGAATAGAGCTAGAGAATGGAACTCAATTCTTCACCGTTTTTCCGGCAGCTAAGACAATTGTATAATTCCTCTCATCTATTTCTTCATCAATTTACGAAACCATCTAGATTAGTTCGATTTTGGTGTGTTCCTTTCACGAAAAAGATGTAGACAATATTGAAATGATGACACAATCTCTCGAGGAATATTCTCAAGATATTCCTTTTGAGAGGGACGGAAAAAGATCTTGAATCCTCAATTAGCATAAACATAGGAAGTATTTGCTTACTGAGGACGTATGCTTCTGGAGAGCTTGTTGATTTCCTAGATGTTGAACGTAAGGACGTTGTATCTGATTTGAGTGATAGTAATTCTATATCATCGTGGAAGTGTTTTTTGATTAGCTGCAGATTTTTGTTAACATTCTTGTCTTCTGACTTGATCTGAAGCCTAGGCGGTTTACTCGGTGAGCCCCTTTTTTCCGTCGAACTTTTTTGGTTGTGACATGTTCCACTGGCTGGAATCATCTGCATCACATAGGAAGATCTCTAATTAGAATGAATTCAAAGATGAAACCTATCGCCAGGTTCATGATAGGATAGACACAAGAAACTATATAGAACGGTCATGAACACAGGAATTCCTGTGGCATTCGAGATTCCTTCAGAGTCATTTCTGCAAATAAAGATCATCCTTATGGAATAAGGTAGCAATATCATGCGAGGAATCGATACATGGTCGGTTCTCATGTAACCAAAATTTTCGATTGAGCCAAGGTTTTTTTCAACCATGCATCTAAATTCTTTCTCTCTGCATTGTTCTTATCGAGTCAATGTTGTGCACTTTAATCGTGTCGAAAGGAATGTTCCCACGAAAGGTTATTAGCGGAATTATAAGTCAAACGCTGGGAATATATTCAATTAGTTCCGTAGATTTGAGGAAAAGAAACGAAAACTTTGTTGTAATGGCTGTAACGACTTTTTCGTAACCAAAACGGAGAGTATAGCGGTTGCACTGACTTCGCACACATTCAGAAAATACTGGGGACTCGTCTGCGTGATCGGACTGATTCATTGTATTCAGTTCTTACATATGAATTTTACTTCAGTAACATCTTAATTCTAAGAATTCAACTGCGAGATACAGGCAATCCTGTCTTTATCTAGTCAATCTGTGCCAGAAAGGTACTGCATAAAAAAACTGCGTGAGGGAAGTCTTACTCTCACGGGAGTTCGAAGATTGCGTCCCAGCTCGACGACCACTCTTCAAATAATAGTGAAATGAAATCAAAACCAAATAAAACCAAATCATAAGGTGTATATATATACACCTTACACCAAAAAACAAAATTGTGAATTCGGAAAAAGGTATATCATTCTTTAGGTTTGAAGAATCAGTCAGGCGGCTTAGCCTGGCTCGACACATCGAGTCTCTTTAGAGATCCTTATAACAAGATCTGATCAAGCACGTTTCGGTGAGAAATGAAGATATCTCAGAGGGTTTAGACCAATAGGCCTTCTGTTCCGAGATACAGCTATGGACATTAGCATTGTTAGTATACCTAAATATGTGGCTTTTTAATACGGGCCTATATATATATATGGGCAACGCTAATGTCTATAGCTGTATCTCGAGACAGAGAGCCTATTAGCATAAGCCCTCTGGGATATCTTCATTCCTCACCGAAAAAAGATGATTCCCAGAGTTTTGGCCAAATCCGTGATCCGCAAGGTTGGTCCTCTACTGCAGAAGGTTATCGACTGATTCAAATCACTCCATTCACAATGTTCTATTTTTCTGACGGTGAATGTGTAGTAGATACTACACATTCTTGAAACTTAACAGCGATGAAATATTTTTCCCCCAGATTCGAGACTGATGAGGATACCAATTTCACTCGAAAATTCGAGACTCCAATACCTCTCCTGGTGGTTTGTGGAGCTGAATTTGCATACAAAGTCGTGTAACTTCAAGTCTCATACAACATTTGAATCCGCAGATAATCAAGAATCTTACCGCGTCAAAGATAGTATTAGAGGCAATTGTCCAGCCACGGATGATCGAAACCCCGCGAATGAAAACCGCGCGAAGATGGGGGTTGCCTATATATTATTGACTATCATGCAATTATACGAATGTTATGAGTCATACCTGAATATTTTCTCGATGATCATCAATAATCTTAGTCGAAGTCGATTTTTTTGGTGACCGAGATTTGTTGATTGCCGCATAAAGTTCCTCGGGCTTATTGATTTTCTCATTCAAATCTCCAGTATTATTCGTAGTGAAAGATTTCACTGGTATCGTGTAAATATATTCTTCCTTTTCCTCACCATGAGGGAGGCCGATATTAGCATAATTACAAAACAGCTCGTTGCCATTACATTCGAGAACGTGAAGAGTATCTGTGGTTTTGATAGACGAAATTTTCTCATTAACATACATATTGTGATCTGTCTCATCTTCAGTGTCCCTAGACTCGCCTTCAGGTTCAAGTCGTGCGTTCACGTGGGCATAAAGTATGTTACTTCCCTCAGATTTACTGTTGGACGAATCGGAAACTATTTTTCCCCATTGTTTTTGATTATTCCCAAATTCCTTCACAGGTTTTTCATTCTCTTCATTCTGTTGTTCTTCAAGTTGGGTGGGGTTCTGTTCCCGATTATTTGTTTCCAGAGTACTCCTGGGAGGAATGGTAGAGTTCGTACCGTCTGCTCTGGTTCTCAATTGATCAGAACTAAGTGGAACTTTCAAAGGCACGCCAAAATCTATTGTGGGTCAAAGTAATGAAAGTTTAAGTTAAAAAGTTCTCGAATCTTGAGAATATTTGAGTTAGTGGTGGTTTTGGTACCTTTTGCTAATGCTTGCAAAGAGCTGAGTTCAGATCGGAGTTTAACGAAGAACTGATGATGAAGAGATGTCAATTTGAATGCATAAAAACTCCTGAAAAAGAAATTACAAATCATGCTATGGATTATTCTTGATTCATTATATATTCATCTTTGATTTCGTTCTGACACCATACATGTGCTATTATCATCACCAGTTTGGAGTATGAACAGGAATAATCATGAATTCTCAAGCGTATCAATCATGAAGGGTTAGATCAGAGATAGTTTCTACTAATTGGGATAATGAAATAACTCAAAGCAATTACATTTCTTGCTATAATTCGAGGAAGTGGATGCCAAAGAAAAATAAACAACGATATTTTCAAAGTGCAATTGATTCAAATTTTGCGTACTTGCGATGATCCATTTTTAGTTTGAACTTGCAGCGCTTTCCATAGATCCTTGTGTATACGACGAGGTAATTTTTTCCGTAACTCAAAGTTTGTATATCACTCCATTGGAAACTGGCAAACTCAATTCGATCACGTAATCTTGGACCCCGCTCGAATACTTTCATCCCCTGTGGATGGATAGCTAGCCATACATCGCTGTCACTCCGTTTGAATTTGCTCGTCTTGTTTGTACTTCTATTGTTATTATTATTCGCTGTATTTTTCTTCTTTAGAGATTTTTTAGAATCGTTGATGGTATTACAAGGATTCTTTGATAGCATCAGTTTTTCTTCATCAGTATATATACTGTGCTGCAGATTTTGTTCACGAGTTTCCGACCCATTAAAGTCCAACCGACCATATATGGGGTAGTCTGAACATTTATCGAAGTCATAAATGTTCTCCGACTCTATAAACCGTTGCCGCTGTCTTTCTTCATCCTATTGAGACATGCAAAGAAATGATGAGCCACAGTTAAGATTTGCCAGTCAAACACTTATTTCTCGGAGAAGTCTTTCGAATTATGTGAAGGTCCTCTGATACTGACAAGGGTAGTCCAAGGAGTTTGGGGCAGAAATTTGGCTGAAAAATCGGGAGCGGTCTACTTTTAGTACCAAAAGATTGCATGTAAGGCAGCAGAGTCTAACGATCAAGCATTTTCGAGCTAGAATCTATGAAATCAGTATCGATAGTATATGTTGACCAGGACTTTAGACTGCAGCTTTGGACATCGTCTTTTGGTGCTATAAAGGAAGACGATACCCAGATTTTTAGCGAAATCCGTGATCTTAACTCCTCGGACTACCCTTTTGAGCTAATTATGATCATCAATTGAGTAAAAATCTTGATTTCCGAGACATTATTTTGGATGTAAGTTTGGGAATATGTCCTCTTAAAAATGAGCAGTTGCCTCATGACTCGAAAATAATATCGATCGGACGGCAGCAATATTTCGGGAATAATCACATCACATCTCTGACTCCAGGAGTCTTCATAGCTTCAGAAGATCTTTGCGGGTTACCACTTCTTCAACTTCCATTACTGAAATTATCATTGGAATTTGGTTCTTCGTATAACCACTATAGTGAAGGCGTCATTCTAGCCTTATCAGACAATCATAAGGGGAGCATGTTGAAAAATGTCTTCACACGATGATGTGGAAGAATTTATTCTAAACCGGGAACAAGAGTCATCGCAGACATGTGCAAGGCGAATGAAAAATATGGGAATAAAGAGGTAAACCCCGTTCTCCCTTTTTTGTCCATGCCATCAATCAATGAATAAGAACCAAGAAAGAACACTCTGTCTACCATGTTTATAGTGCTCCGCATTCATACTCTATGATACCAACGGAAATTCAGAGGAGATATATACATACTTGCGTAAGAAATTCTACTCAAGTCATCATCTTTAGAGGCCTCCAAAAATTATAGCAAGATAATTGAACCAATATCTAAGAATATAGAATTATCTATTCAATTTTACCTGTTTCTGTTGATCTGCGCTCGAAAATTTCTTTTGACGAGCAACAATTTTTCCCAGTTCTTTAGCATCAACAGTCGCGGTATAATAATGCGAACCGTAATCAGGCAGGGTCTGAGCATGTGTGATGAACATTTCTTCAGCTTTGTTTGCATCTAGACCTCGTCGTTCTCGATGCGCCTGTTGTAGTCGCTTGCGCAAAGCTTCGCCACTGTCTGGCAATTGTGGATGTCGATACTGCTGCTCCTCGGAATTCAAGATAAAAGATTCTGGCACGTAATGCTCCAACAGAAAATAATCACCCGTACCATGTTCCTGTTCATCAAGAAACAAAAAGGTCTTCAGAGGCAGGCTAATCATAAGACTGATGAATTATTAGGGTGATTCTACAAATTTTTCACGCGTTGAGAAAAAATATTTATCATTGCACTTCGCCGAATGATAGATTTCTTTCTTACGTATATCAAAAACAGTGAAAGATAATTCGCAATCATTGCTTGATAGAGAAGTGTTCTTTGGAAGGAAAGAATCATCAAATTACATTATAGGCGAAGCGAATGCATTCCATTGACTTTACTCAGTGGATATCATTCATCATCAATTGTTAGCTACAAAAACTTTAGATAAACATCCAAATAATTCAATGTTCCACCAAAAAGTCGTGAGAAAAATCTGATTCACGTTACTATACAGCTATAGTAAATGAACTTCCTTTTGTCAGGAGAATCGCACTGAGCAGAAATGATGTCGTATGCATCGCTGTGCCGATGGGCGATTAGGGCACGGAGGGTGAGTTGTTGCCAAGCAAAGCGAGGTCTACAAATCTCTCGTGCTAAGAGCACTTACGCGAGCTAGGCAAGATACTAGTTTTTCGCCCGAGTAGAATGCGAATCTTTCAATCCGGAGGGGGCAGAAAGCTGTAATTTTCGCGCCCGTAGGCGCAAGAAAAAAATTCTTTCCGAATTCTCAGTGCTACAAGCTCGATTTGCGTACTATCGCGATCAAAGTTTTCTTTGTGTATCGAGCTAAAGGTGTAATCGCTGTGAAGAAAACTTTTAAAAACTCTCCCAATAATCTCATCATCTTCTCAAATTGGCGATCGATCACAACATTTAATACGATATCTTAAGGTAATAAAGTGGAAAGTACGAGTCTCGACTTGTTTTAACAACAGGCATAATTGGACTGATTCATAGAAAATTCAGTAAGGGATTCAAATCCATTAAACATAGAATAATCTCAAACGCGATGAGCAAAGGTTCTATATTGAATATTCGTGGATGCAAATTAGGTAACACAAGCCGATCAACAGCTGTTTGAATTGCAACCACTGTAACATGTGCATAGGTGAATGTATCACTTCTTCTCGTTGGAAGAACGCTATTTTGAGACCTCTCCACAACATAAAGCAACTGTTCAACAAAGGTTTTATCTGAAAGATGCTCTTTCTACAAAGATCGCCGAACTTCATTATGTCTTGAATTCATCACTCTGTCATGTAATGGTTGAACGTAATGACACATTGTAATGTATTATGAGGGTAATCGAGTCATGTTACTCTCAAACTGATTGATCCATCACATAAAAAATGCTTTAAATGGAAATGAATTGAAAACTTGACGATAAACATGAGATATTGTTATTAAATGGTTGAAATTTTCTGGTGGTAAGTATTAGGTGATTCATAGCTCTTCAATATTTGAGAGACAAGGCTACCAAAAATTATAATCATTCATCTCAAAAGAGTAGATCGAACACTGTGCTCCACATACTTACACTATCATTATAATCACCAAATTCTGCTTGGAGAGCGAGGCCTGTTAGATTAATCAACTGGATCAGAGGACAAACGAGTTGATGTTCCAATATACACCGTCGAATTTGAAGGTATACTAAGTGTTTGGTGAGCCAATTTCTGAAAAAATATCAATTCATCTCAAAACTGTCTCCTGGATTCATACGACTAACATTTGTAGAAATCAACAAAAAGACTCTTCAACGGGACACATGACTTATTATGGGGCCGAAATTTTCTGAGCATGACTCAAATGTCAATTTCATCAAACAGCTCAAAATAATTTTGATTATTTTTCATAACGGGAACGACTTCAAAATACATATCCGTGATTACATATCTATCAAAGAAACAGAGATGGCCATTTTTCCACGGTGATATAGTGGAATCGTTGTTTGATGTGACATGGAGAATTGATTGTCTGCCAACTATTAGACTCTGGCGCATGCATTCGCACCACGTGGATTGTACTCCAACAAACCTTCCAATGCAAAGTAATGAATTGATCAATGAGCCAGTAATAAAGAGAATGCAATCCGATGCTGACATTCAGATTCCTTGATCAAAGGAATTATCACATTCACAGAATTGATTTCATTATTGTAGGTATTTAGATGGAGCTATCATGAAGATTTTGTTGCAGTCGAGAATAGACGAAAAGATTCTAATTGTGGAATCTCTCCCAAACGACGCGGAGATGAGCACGTGTGCCACGTACAAGGATAGGACTCCACTTGCAGGAACTCAATTTTGCTGGAAACCGTTCTACAGACTTGTACCACCTGGAAAATGAAGTATCCAGAATATCTGAGTCTCTTATTGGAGATACGCTTAGGCGTATCTCTGGAACAAACCTTCTAGTATGGCCCATATCGGCCCGTGTTGGAAATTTCTTTATAAAGGGTATAGCCGGGTATGAGCTATACTGACGTATCTGTTCAAGAAGCCTATTGGACAGTGATACTCTGGATTCTTCATATTCCAGGTAGCACGAGTGGGTATGATTTCTAGCAAAGTCGGTCTCCCAGAGGTGGTAGAGTCATCTCCTTGTCAGTATCGAATCAAGTATCATACAGATTTGAACGTATATTTTTTACCTTGTTCCCCTGAGCGATGGTAAGAAAAAACGTAGCCTCATGTACAGCATAAAACTGGTCGGGAGTCCAAGCAAGCCCCTGTTTTTGCCACTATTTAGCCAGCCAGATGGTGCGACTTTATTCAATTTTATTTCGGGTGGTAGCATAGCAAAATCTCCGGCCAGGAGCGCTGCTAGTCCAAGACTAAAGTTTTCTTCTATGCCCTCGTCTTGAACAATAGCCTGAAATTGTCGAAATATTCAGTCGATGACGTTGATGACGCTAATGTCTGTCGTTGAGAATATTATTTGAGTGGAAGATCTTCTCTGGAACCTATTTATTCATAAATAAGATACGCGGAATGAATCGAATGAAGAATTTTGAGATTGTTCAATAGAGTTGCAGTAAGACCTTGGATGGATCAGAGCATTGTTTAGAGTACCTGCTCTCACACGAGCCCGTGTTATAGATTTGACATTTATCATATCGATCATCAATAATCTACCCATTTCTGAATCAGGAATAGATTTCGGTCCAGTTTCATTTTCCTGTATCTTAGCTAATTGAAAATCATCAGAACTTGTATTGGGGCGCAGAACGTATCACGGACCGGCTTTTAGGGAAAATCAACGATAGGTGCTTTCTTCTTTTACTCACAAGTGAAATCCAGTATATTTCTGATAGTAAATTCTTCCCATCTCTGTTAGATGTTCACTTTTAAAGGTTGAAGAGTCCGACCCATAGAAAGTCAAAAACCGGGGTTTCTTAATTGGAGGAAAAAATTCCATTTGACCATGATCAGAACATTGTATGTGAACTATTTGAGATGATGCTGAATTGAGAAATGAAATCAGATTTTAGAGCAGATTAATTGAATGGTGAGTCTGATTATCCATCTTGCATCCCGAATAAGTTGAATGGTATATTCAGACGAGTGTCGAGACATAAGAACTATGAAGGATTGAAGATAAATCATGAAATCATCTCAGTTTTACCTGAAAAAGCTCGCCAGCAGTAACTTTTTGTGGATCACAAGTGACCTCCAGACGCTGACCGGTGAGGTGGATTACCGTCAATCGGCCAATGTTGCTCATCTGTGATCGGTGAATTGTAAATATTAATTTCTTTGATACAATACAGGAAATCATGGAGGAGTCTTGAATATTATGGTATTTCAAAGTCAAAAAGATTTGTTCTTGATTTGATGATGATACAACTCTAAAAAGATTTTCAAAGTCAATACCTCAATCCAAGTAGGCTGAGATCATCGATAAAGATTCGTTGCGGATACAACTTAATAATTTTTGCTTTTGAGCCAATTACAGTTTGGTCTAGTGGGTAGGATACCTGGCTTTCATACAGGAGGATCGATATAGACCTTGGGTTTTTGTATAAGCGTTAGTCTTCTCTTCCTAAAAGAGCATCCCATAACTGGTGCACTTATCCCAGATCACACTGAATGCCGAATTTTGAGATTTTTGTAACCAACCTCATAAACAAGCAATTGACGGAAAGCGAGTTGCCTTACGCGAGTCGTATTTTCTACCCAAGTACTTAGATTGAGGAATTTTGTGAGTATCTTATTTGCGCCTTCTATTACCGAATGTACAAATCACTGACAAATCAATGAAGTTTTTAAAAGAAAGATTCGATTCCCGGTATTGGAAATTTTTTTGCAATGTCAGATCTCTATAACTTGGATACGTTTGGATGCTTTTTACATTAGCCGAAAGTCGTTGAGCTTTTTTGTGCAGGAAAGTTCTGCTCAAATTTCTTTCGTATTTATTGCTTAGTTTCCTCATCATATAATGCGAACACCACTCATTGTGGCCTGAGTGACGTGATAAAGTTACAAAGGTACGATGAATGAACGTAGCAAGTGGAAAAGATCACCAAAAATTGAGAATTTTTGTGTGCTCATTATCATAGTAGCTCCAAAAATATTCCGGGATGGATCTTCATTGTATAAAAATATACACATTTGAAGGAGACAGAGCGAGTTGTAGAAATGACTTTTTTTGTGGTGCCTGGACTGTATCATCAAAGTAACGACTATTTGAATGGCAAGAACGAGATTGAGATGGTGGATTACGTACCTTGAAGTCACCAACAGTTAATAATTTTACTGGTTGGTTGGCCCGGACGACGAACTCGGGGCCTACACACTGCGTTTTGTTGAAGGATCGAGTGGGTCCATTCAGTGCCTTATACAGTCGCGAAGGAGCTCTTTGCACAGCACGACCTCTCCGAGCCCCATGCCCATGTTTCACTTCCCTGTTTTCAACAAATATTCTGTCATTAGATCTTAAACAAACTTAGTAGGTAGACATTTCTTCCCAAGTGAACCATCTTGATTTAGAATAGAATAGAATAGGATAAAATGAATATTTATTAGACCAAACACTCATGGTCCTCCATAGTCAAAGTATTACACGAATGTTATGACATACATGAGACAAAAGTGGACGATCGAGCATCGAGAATATATTCCTGAGATCTGGCGAACCACATGAAGGAAATTTGATATCGATGATCAAAGGGAAAGCTCATAAAACATATAGGATGAATACAATAAAATGAGAATCAGCGCTGTCGAGTTCAATATCATTAGCGAGTGATATTTACTCGTGATAGACCGAGCTCGGACAGTCCTGAAACTAAATTATGTTCTGTACTAAAATTACGATAACTTCAGGTTTGGATTTGTAGGTTGGAATTTTTTCACATTTGCAGCGTAACGCAAACCCGTGTAATCAACGCAATAAAAATTGTATATTGAGAAAATGGTGAATACAAAAATTGCGAGAAATCTATAGATTCATTGAGATTTATGAATATATGTGTGTAGGTTCTCAAGATCCTGAAATTCCGACGTGGATCTTGGTAACTGCGTAGAGCGATACATGACAATCTGTCCATATTCCGTATGGAGGACTTGATCAAGTCAATGAGAAACGCGTATCCCGGTGATTATTATGCAGGGGTGTCAACGAGCTTGTGCGCCAAGTTTAATTAAATCCACTTTCTCTGTCAGCCTGACGTGAACGCTGTCTTTTTCGTGCTTTGCTTTCGCCATTTTACACACTCGGAAGAAATTGACTATTTGCTCCACATTCTCACTCTCAAGTGGAGGAAAGAGTGAGTACGTTTCATTCACGACCCTTGCTATTTCATAATTCTACATCTAGAAGACTGCAGACTTCTATTGAAGAATTAGAGTAACAATATAGATAGAG
>JAPYYZ010002800.1:0-12485 GCA_030522705.1 Eretmocerus eremicus | reverse complement strand
GGCCGGGCTCGAGCGGTTCGGGCTCGACGCGCTCAACTCAATCTCTCGTTTTCAGCTCAAGAATGCTTGGTTTTTCCTACATATAGCCATTGTCATTCGAAAGTAGACTTTTCCTCCCTCAAAATGCACCTGGTCGCTTTGCATTTGATTCACAATTACCGGAGTTACAGCGAGTCTGCGAACGAAACGCGGGGCGCCCATATAAACGCATGTTAATTGCTCCGGACGCTTTTCGCGCATTCCTCGGCTCGGGTTTAGGTTTTCCGGGAAAGATTTCCAAACGTTTTTCGTAAGAAATTCTAAGATCTACAACTTTGGTGTCGAGTGTTTTTCGTGGAAATGCGTATTTTTCGAGATATTTGCAAAAAACCATAATTTTGCACTAAAAATTGTTAATATCAAACAAATGGCGAGGTTCACGGCCAAGCGACCTCGCGATATGGATTCAGCGCCCCAAAATACATGAGAATACGTCTTCAAACCTTCTGGACATCGGATTGCATACTCAGACCCCCCTGGCGCCCGGACTATTGAATGAAAGTATCAATGTGCGCCTGTTTCTTTTTCAGATCTTCTCGACTATAACTGAATCCCTCCTTCCTGTTTTACCAACATCGCCTATTGATTTGGAGTGTTTGAGAATCTATGTGATATTGCCACTGTATCATGGATTCGCTAACCCTGAAAATTGTACAGTCTTGCATAAGCCTTTCTCTTCAGCATTACTAGGATTGAATCAGGATGCTATCCAGGTCATCAAGATTTGGTGGATTATTGCACCCAGACACTATTTTGAAAGGCTTGTACGAATCCATAAAGCAGTAGTCAAGTACTTCATCAATCAGCCAAATGCAAGAGAAACAAAGGTAGGAGATTTTCATCATGGAATTTGCATTCATTCTTCATGAAAACATCGTCCGGCAGATAGTTTCATGGAACTCTACCCTGCAATTAGTCCTGGATACCCTGAAGTTATTGAACAAATTGAATAATGATAGTAAAAGAGTTCCACATAATGTATTTTATCTCCATGAAATCACAGCATGTCTCGATATACGAGGCGATTACTGCAGATGGCTCTTGGGAATTAACAGGAATTCTGTAAGTCAGTGACTTGCGTAGGTGATCATTCTCGAATTCTTATTCATCTTATGCGAATTTCTTCATTTTTTGTAGTTCCATGAGATATTTTTCTGTGACTATCCATTTTTATATGATGTTGAGGCAAAAACAATTCTGTTGGAGACAGATCAAGCCCTTCAGGTAACTAGTCTTTTGAAGAATATTCATCTGAAGATGATCATTGTGCTCATCTCTGTCAACCAAAACTTGTAGATGCAGTCAGCAATGAATGAAGCATCCAGAACATTGACTCACGCCATCCCTCGCTCATTCCAAATGATTAATCCAGAAATTTGTCATCATCAATTTGTTACTCTAACTGTATCAAGAGAAAACATAGTGGCGGATACATTTAGAGAGTTATCAGATTATACATCAGATGATTTAAAAAAACCTCTACGGGTAAATACGATAGTGACATTCACTGGATCTCTAGTAGAAATTATATCACGCTAAACCCGGGACCTCGTGGGACCGACGTCACGGGGTTCGTCGACATGATATTTTCAGACAACCTGGTCTTGGGCATCTTCTGAGAAGTAGAGTGTCACTTAAGACAAGGTATGATCATCGTTACATCGAGTGTATCGAGTGATGCATCGAGACAGAGCCCAAGTGCCTTGGGAAAATCACTCATGGGATCCCATGGGGCCTGGTAGGATCCCATGGAATCTCGTGGGATCCCACGGGACTCCGTGGGACCGAGGTCTAGGGAATTCGTGGACAAGAGATCTTTGGTCAACGTGGTCTCGGGCGTGTTCCAAGAAGTAGTCTGGCATTGCACGTTAGACAAGGCCGGATTATTGTAACAACAAATGTATTGAGTATCGCATCAAAACCGAGCGTAAGTCACTTGAGGAAATCATTCTTGGGGCCTCATGGACTTCGCAGGATCTTGAAGGACCTCGTGGGACCGAAGTCTGGGAATTCGTGCATATGAAATGAGACTTGGGCTTCGCCCTCGTTTCCACCAAAAGGCGTCAAAAAATGCTTTGGGTTATCATTAAACTCGTGGGATTGCCCTCGTTCTCACACAACAATACAGGCGTCCCTCGTTATACACGGAGGATACGCACTCAAAAAGTCCCACGTGAATCAAAATCACGTAAATCAAGACCTTATCCTTATGGGAAGAGAGAGGTTATGTCCCCGTTAACAGTTGGCGACCAATCGAAATTACAATTTCATTTATTCAAAATTTATGTAAAAGGCTTTCTAAACTCATAAATGCATATAAATATCAAGATTCATATAGAATAATAATGAAAGGTCAACAGTTTGTTACGTAGTGGGCATTTGGTTGGAAAAACTGTGTCAGTCGAGTTTGTCTTGCTCTTCGTACGGAGTCTCTTCGAATTTCTTCGTACGCTTATATGGCCGATTCACATTCTTCTTTAAATTTTGAGCTTCTGGTCATGATGGGATCGCACTCGATTGCTTTATCAATTGCATCTCGAATTGATTCCAGAATTTCAGAAACAATTTCTGATGTGAGAGTTGGCTCTTCGCTCATTTCCGGCTCATCAGTTGGCGGTTCCGGTTGCAATATTTCTTCTATACCTTCGGCTGTCTAGTTATCATCTGCATTTAGTACCTCTGACAGTTCTGATTCACCCATATCTTGAAATCCTCCACATTCTATCTGCCTTGCGATGCTCGTAATTTCTTCTAGTGATATTTGTGAAGCCTGAGAATTTACGTCTACGAAGCTAGGACACAATTTTCTCCAACTAGCATTAAAGCTTGACGACGCCACCTCCAACCACAATTCTCGCACAATATCAATTGAGATGATTATGTTGAGATTATTCCAAAATGAGCGAAGCATTTCAGGTGGATTTCTGTCATCTAACGGAGAATCGTCGATGACTGTAAGCATGTTTCTCACAACATGACGCAGATAATAAGTCTTGAATGTCGAAATTATTGTTCGATCCATGGGCTGGATCAGCGACGTTGTATGAGGCGGCAAAAACACAACTTCCACATTTGGATGAGCTCCCACCAACGTCACAGGATGAGATGGAGCATCATCCAGAAGTAAAAGTACTTTGAAGTCGAGATTCTCTTTTTGTAAGAATTCTTTCACCTCTGGTCCGAAGGATTGAACGAACCATGCTTCAAAGATCTTTCTAGTCGCCCAGGCTTTCTTCGATGACCGCCAGAATACAGGAAGATGTTCCTTCCTCTTGTCTTTCATTGGACGAGGCGTCTCGGACTCATGAACTAGGCTTGCACTTGAACGAACCTGGGTACCGAGATTGCAGCTGTTACATAGTGGCTAGATATCGACAAGAATTCAAAGGAATAGAAGAAAGCACCTGGAGCATTTGAGCACAGGAGTAGTGTGTACCGATCTTTTGCTGCCTTGAAACCTGGAGCTTCCAGTTCCTCTGTAGTTAAAAAAGTCTGAGACGGCATTAGCTTCCAAAATCAAAGAGAAATGTTTCATCACAGTTGAATATTTGTGAGTCCAAGTAAATAATTCTTCTCTCCGATCAATCGTTTCAAATCCGCAGAGAATTAAGCAGCCGCTTGATGATCAGCTGACGCGCTTTTGCCGCTAAATTTTACATCATGCAATTGGTATCTATTTTTGAAATTATCAAACCAACCTTCACTAGCGGTGAAATTCTCTTCTTCGGAGGCTTCAACTTTTTCTCTCACAAATCGATAGAGATTCAAAGCTTGTTCGCGAATAAATCAAAGAATTTGAAGGAATTTTTTTGTTCACTCTATCTTCGATCCAAACATATAGCATTCTCTCCATTTGTTCTAATCCTAGGTCTCGACTATACTCAATGGATTTAGCTCGATCACCACTCAGTTTGAAACTTTCACAAATTTTTTCCCCGTTATCTCGGATAGTTCTCATAGTTGATTAGTTTACTTCGTATCTTCAAGCGATGGTACTAATTTTTTCTCCGGCTTCGATTGAATCGAAAATTTTCAGCTTTTTGCCTAGACTCAGCACCTTTCTCTTCTTCCCACTTCTTGAGCACGGAGAATCAGCTTTTTTGTTGGAGCCATCGTTATTGAAAAGAAATCGTTTAGTTAATTACACTTAAAATTTTGTTCGTGAGTCGGATGGATCGTACTTGAATTTTCATTGAGTGCGGACCATAATGAATGTTGCTTCAGAACAGCGCAATGTTTACGTAATCAAATGATTTGAAGCATTCCTCATCATCCATTCTCATGTTGCTCGAGAAATTTTCGAATGAAACCGCGTAAAATCAAGGGATGGACTGCGTAAATCGAGGGAAGGTGTCAAACTTGGAACCGCGTTATTTCAAAACCGCGTAAAACAAGGGACGCCTGTGTACACCTTAGAAAGGTTTGGTTTTGGAAAGTATTCGCTCCGAGCTTGGGCGCAGTACTGCCCTGACGGCTCCCCTGATACGCGCCGCGGCAATGGTCCTGGCGGCATCATGTAGATCTCAGACCGTCTTGAATATTTTCTAGAATGCGTCTGTAATCACATGTCCAAATTTCAGATTGATTGACAACGTAGTTATTGATTAAATCAAATTCGAAAGTCAACACGGTTGCTTATGGAAGAACGTGATTAGCGATGCAGTGTACCATGAAATTGTTTGTAATGTTGAGCGAAATGATAAAAAGTTGCTAAAAAACGTTTCGAATTCAAGCTGAATCATTTTTTGATCAATCTTATTAATAATATTGGACTTTCACAACGTGGTCTGGTAGACAAATAAGGATTTATCGAGCGCGAAAGCCACAGATTTAGGCATACTGTGCAATGCTTCTCGCTCAGCCCGCGTTACGTGAATCAGCGAGCTCCACTTATAACTTTTATTCCACTGCAAGTATCTGGATGAAACTTTGTCAGAATGTTCTTAGGATATGTGGGTCCAATATTGACAATTCAGATTCAAATTCCGAAAACAACTGTGAAACTTCCTCGCAAGTCGAAGATTACGAGAACGGCAGAAAGAACATAAATATGGATTAAATAGTTCTGATTTTTTTCTGCTTTTTTGAAGATCATTTTGGATATCCTGGTTTCGTCTTGGGTAACTAGAGATATCGAGGAGTACCGTGAAACATTTTCGGACCCTTCCATCCGATAGTTTCGGAGCACCGGCGAGTTGCAAATAAACTTGTGAATGTCCATCGCCGCGCCAAGCACTCCAAGTGGTGCGCGCCGGTTTCAGGCTGCGAGCCTCTCCCCGTGTGTGAGCAGCGATTCCCTGTACCTCCCCCCCCCCCCACCCCCCTCCCAAGGAGCAGTCGGATTATCGCCGCGTAGGAGATGCGCGAGGATATGTGTGGCGGAGCGCGGCTGGGAAAATGAGTGCGAGGGGAAGCGTCGTAACAAAAATTCTCAATCCGCACGACGAGGTCACGCAATCCGAAACTTTCAAACAAGCAGAACTAAACAACGAAAGGACGTAGGGGTCTGAAACTTGATATACAGACAGGGCATAGCCCTATGACACTGATGCCACGAGTCAAAATTACGAGATCTATCGCGAAGGGGTATATCGACCAGAGTGAGGAGGTTATGTAGACCAAACTAGCTGTCAATAAGAGCAGCAGTCAGCGGGCGTGAGCGCCTGTGGTGCATACTTCCGCAGCCCTTGATTTCTAGACAATCTGATCTTGTGCGTGTTCCGATATGTAGCGCGACAGCTTAGAAAAAGTCGGCCCTTCACTTACCGAATCAACCAAGTGTGGCATCCTGGTCGAATCCGATCGGCTTGAGGAATTCAACCTTGGAATCCCAAGAGCGATTTTTTCAAGGGACTTGGGCTCTGTCTCGAGGGCATCACTCGATACGTTCGATGTAACAATAATCCAGTCTTGTCTAAGGCGCCAGACTACTTCTCGGAACACACCCAAGACTAGGTTGGCTGAGAATTTCTTATCTACGAATTCCTTAGACTTCGGTCCCACGTGGGATCCCATGGAATCTTACCAGGTCCTATGGAATCACAAGAGTGATTTCCTCAGGGGCTTGGGCTCTGTCTCGATGCATCACCCGATACATTCGATGTAACGATGATCAAAACTTGTCTGAGGTGCCACTCTCCTTCTCAGAAGACCCCCAAGACGAACTTGGCTGAAAATTTCATGTCGACGAACCCCGTGACGTCGGTCCGACGAGGTCCCATGAGACCGGAAGGTCGATTCTTTCATGAGATTAGCGTTTTTTCGCCGAAATCCTCTGCTCATTGGGTATCTTACTAACTCAACCTGTTTTGCCTGTCCCACCACTTTCCGAAACACATGTGGTGATATTTTTAACATTGGATTTGAGGAGAAATCTCATTACAAAATTTCCCCAGACCTCGGCCCCACAAGGTACCGTGGGATCCCACGAAATAATTTTCAGCAGGGCATCGTATAAATATGTATGTGTGTGCATGAGTGATCCCGCGGAAAGTGGGCTTTTCTGCGTCCGAGGTTTGCACAAGCTTCCGCGACCTTTAATCATTGCGGTTAAAATTTTCTAGGGTGTACTGTATTGGTACCCAACTTTGTAGTTGATTTTTGAATGATTTTCTATGCCACCGGTTTTCATACTGGAAACTTAGGGGTCAAAATGTCAATTCTGCCCCCTGTCAAGGACCCAATATTCGCTATGAAAACCGCTACCACCCCTATCTCACTGAATAATGAGTGTTCCTGAAACTTCCCTGGACGGTTTTTTGAAACCAAGGGACGGTCCTTAGGAGAGCCTCTAACCAGCCCTAGAACCCGTTCAAAGACGTTCGTACGCCCTACCTTGCTACGTTTCAACGTTGAGCAAAGTCGCAGAAACGTTTCCGCAACTTGTTTCTTTAAACGTTCCTTTACATAGAGTTTTAGGACGTTTCTAGAACATGACGGGAAACTTTAAAAATTTTTGTTGAATAAACAATTATTGTGTTGTTCAAATTGCGCGAGCATTCTACGGCCGAGCGTAGTCGGGGCGCCTCTATGTATAGTAAGAATGTGAGAGGATTTCAGATTTGCCATTCAAATCAAGCAGAGCCGAGTACGACAAAACTCCATTATTTAACAAAATACCCTTATCTGTACATTCAACAAAGCCGGCAATGGGAACATCGCAGAAGCGTTTCTGCGACCTTGCCCAAAGGTTTACCAGGTGGGACATAGGAACGTCTGTGAATGAGTTTCAGGGTCGGTTAGAGGCTCTGTTAGGAAACGTTTCTTGGTTTCAAGAAAGTCCGTTTGGAAACGTTTCAGGGACATTCACTGTTTAGCGCGATGTAAGGTCGCTAACCCCTAAGCCTAATCATTATTTCAAATTCTATACTTTTGAGTGAATCATTCCACCATCTTGCAAGTCGAAATAAAAAGTTCAGCTTTCGCACGGGTAGACGACATTTTGTCCAGAGATTTGCACCAAAACTGCTGGTACAGTATTAATAGTGGCGTCAAATGTCCCGATTGTTCGAATGGCCCTTTGTAATGGCCAAGTTATCACCTAAACGTCCCAAAGGCTTGGAAAAATGCGGCAGAGTGGCTCTAGAATCGAATCTGTGCAGTAGTGGGCTTTTTGAACGAGTTTAACAATTTGCGTACAACATCTTCGGTCAATTCTGTCGCCCTGGTGAGCCGCAACCACAAATACTGTATAGCTTACAAGGAAAGGACGCGACCTCCGGGAGCCGAATCTTACAGAAATTCTTTAGGACGCTCTTTGAACCAAAATGAGAAACCCATATTTGTTCGTTTAGTCCAATGGGCCTTCTGTCCAAAGATACAGAGCGGAACATTAACATTGCCTATGTAGGCCCATGTTAAGAAGTTGTATACATGGGTATACTTGCAGTGCTAACGTCTTAGTTTGTATTCTTGAAGGGGAGGCCTACTGGACTAAACAAAAGAATACGGATATCTTTTTTTGGTTTAGAGAATGTGTAAAAAATTTCCAGCAGGATTGGGCTCCCGGAGGTCGGCTCCCTCCCTTGTTAATGGAACGTATTTTTTCGTAGTATTTGCTAGCATTAGGATTCAGTGATACATGTGCGGAAAAGTATCCACGATTTGTCCCAGAATAGTGAGAGCATCTTCAAGGTGAAATGTCAATTCCGTCCCCCAATCGGACTCTTGAAACATTTTTTTTTCTTTATTGAGCTTTGTCAACTCCTTTTGGAGTTATTTAGCTACCCTTGAAACATGCCGTAGTTTTTCCTGAGATTCATCTTGGGCTACGTAACTCTGGATACTTGTTTTTGATGCCCAAACATGTCAGAACCAACTATTAACCACCCGAAACTCCTTCGGGGCTGAAATAACTTTTTGAACTAAATCACACCCGTGGACACTTTTGGCCCCAAAAATCCCCTTTTCGGCGGTACCACTCATATATTACGGTCCAAGTCGAAAATGCGGTCAATTCGCGAACGGGCCAAGCCGTACCGGCCCAAGTCCGAAGTCCCCCCTATGTGCGAAATGGCAAAGGCTCGCCGGCCGATGTCCGCAACGGCTTAAGGAGGTTTATCACGCGCCTTACTAGCCGTTGACATACCAACATTGTGATTTGTGGAATGCATTGACTTTTGAGCTTTGAGACAGAATGATTGATTCATATTGAATAGGATCATGATTTTCGATCATGTTTTGATTGGTGAAATATGCCTGAGGCCGCCGTTCGGTATCGAACTTCCGGTCCCGTGTCGCGCGTAGTAGTTGGCGAAGCCCATAAGAAATAGACAGGGCATCAATTTCACCATCAGTTATCTCGTCGGGATGGTCCGCAACATCCATCTTACAATAAGTTATTGTGAAGTTCATGATCTCTACTTCCTCGTCTCAGTTTTTTGTCAGGATGGCCCATCTTCTCGGCAAGTTATAGCATTACTTCCAATAAAAAATCACATATTCCCCTCAAGAGCAATATTAAAATTGCGGTTCTTGATCGCTTTTCTTTCTGAAATTTGGTTGGCAACCTGACCTGAAACTTTGACACGCAATTTGAGGCGCCATTTCTCGAGTTCATGCTGCAACAAATAACCTCTCATTACATTTGTTTGAATCGTTCATATGGCATGATCTTATTTCTATTCAAATAGATTGTATTGTTAAAATGCGTATGATAAGACATACATTGATGTTGTTGATTTTTTTCTCTACATCCTATCGTGATAGTGTTGTCAGGATTGGGCCAACTGAATCTTGGACACCAACGTAAAGTAAAAGTACAGTTCATTATCAAAGATATAAAGTGACAAAGTTTTTACAGGGCGCGCGATCACTGACCATCACGTTGACCCGGCAGCAACTTATCGTTGCAAGCGACCTCGAGGCAGACCTCCCCGGCGAAATACTTTACAGACGCGAGTTCTGACCAGCTCGATCGCCCAATCGGTTCTGCCCTGACTGCGCGACGCGAGCAGCGAGATCCTGTTGTTTGCCGGCCGTCCGCGTACTCACGCCATCCATGCACATACACGCACGCATACAGTCATACTCGGCAACTAAGAATTTGTTCCTCACCCTATTCTATCCATGATGAGGATTCTTGAAATTGGCTTCTATCGCCTCAAATACCCACGTTCATTGTCTATTATTCAAATCCTTGATCATGATCCCATTTCCATGATCTGCTTGCACTGCATTATACGAATTTGTATGAGCCTTCAAATACTCCCTATCTCGTAATGTCTCCCATATGAGACATTACGCTTAAATGGGTGATGCATATGAAGCCATTTCGGACTCGGGCTGGGAGCTTCGGCCATTTCGCACATGGGCCGGCCCGAGTCCGAAATGGATACAGCATGTCGGACTTGGACCGGTACGGTTTGGCCCGTTCGCAAATCGGCCGGCCCAACCGTGAATGGGCCGCGTTTCGGATTCGGAACATATATATATTAGGGTGTTCGTTATTTCCCCAACTTTTTTGATATTTACGGGCGCCCCGTAAATATCAAAAGAGTTGGGTAATTCAGAGAGAGTAATTTAGAAATTTTTCTGAGATTTTTTGGAGGCTTCCTAATAATGCCGGTACACGGCCCTGTTCCCAATTAAAATAACATGGGATGATTATTCTAAAATGAGACAGTGAGTCTTAGGTCCCCGTTACGGGCCAAATGAACATTTGAAATATCCAAAGCCATCATTTCTCACGCAAAATTTTACGTTGAATCCGAATCTGGCCTCAGGTTTGCAGAAAATTGCATCCTAAGTACTCCAAACTGCGATTTTTAATTCTTCCAAGTACTTGCGGTAATTGCTAATCACCTCACTCGCGCAAATTTTTGGGGTCTTGTAACCTAGCGCAATCGATAGCTGATAAAATTTCCTTCCAAATGACCCCTTACAGAAGTCGATTTGGTGCATTCACGTCGAAGATAGATCTATTTGGTGAAAGATGGAGATGATTGCCTGACTCGGCGATACCAGGTTTGAAGCATCAGAGATCCTTAACCAAATCGACTTCCGTAAGGGGTCGTTTGAGAAGAAATGATATCAGCTATAGATTGCGGTAGGTTACAAGACCCCAAAAATTAGCGAGTTTTCGAGTGAGTTGACACAACTGCACGTTCTTCGAACGGTCAATGAGTCCTAGATACTTCGTCTTGAGGCTTGAACGGTCATATTTGCATTGCAATTGAGACTGATATAGTCGAATGCCCATTCATGTCTTCTTAAACAGCTGGGATCTGAGGGGGTTCAAAGTTCCAGAGAATAAGTGCTCATATAGATCTTTAACTGTGAATTCTGGGACTTTTTATATATCTTTGCATATAGTCTGTCTATTTTTGGGACTTTGTCCGATTTCTGGAACGTCCCAGAAATGATTCTTGGAAATTATCTATTTTTGAGACTTATCTTCATACATAAGGTAGCGACTTCTGGAATGGATATGTATTTTGGAAAATGTGTCAATTTTCAATGAAAAGTCATTTTCTGGCATCCCCTAGGAAACAGTATTCAGAGAGATGGGTTAGCTTTTGAAAGCAGAACCACTATCTAAGCAAACTTTTGACATCTCCTCAGAGCCAGTATTTAGAGGGATCGGTTAGTTTTCGAGAGCAAAACCACTGTCCAAGAAAACTTTTGTCATCTCCTCGGAGTCGGTTGTAAAGATTCTAACATAGTTCATATTGGGGTAGGGAAACGAGAAAGGTATTTTGCAGTAATCAAGCATGACATGAATTTATATTCATCCAATATATTCCTTTTTGACGCACAGAAATCGATTTCATTCAACCCACACACTCTCACACAAACTTGTCATATAATTATAAATTCTCTGGATACAAATCGCCCTCGCCGGAAATCGATCGGATACAAAAATCGTAGTGACGCCCCAGCAAGTGATCAAGTTAAAACTCGGGTGACGAAAATCTCGATTGCAAACAGGAAACGAAGTCAAAACTCCTGTAGTCAAAACTCTTGTGGAGTCACGCTTTCCATATAGTATCTGCTCACTAAGTAAAATGATCGCACGACGGGAGGTCCGAGACGTTTGGAGCACACTGCTCTTTTTGGCGCGTGTCGACGACCGCAGCCTCGTAGATTCAAAATGCTTGTCACGGCCCGTAGCCTGGCGGTGTTCGTTCAAGTCGAGTACGACGTCCCTGTTGTGGATCTATAACAAACGGCTAGCACACGTACGCAAATTATTCCTCACGCACTACACGCAAATACCGCAGCTCGTCCGAGACACTTACCCCTATGAGGCCAATACAACGTTTGGGCTTCCGGAAAGAAGCCGGTGAGCAGAGCCTTAAACTGCCGAGGGCGGCTGACAGGCGAGTGATTTGTCTCGACGATGATGGGCCATTATGTATGTGCGCGATCGAAGGCGCGATGGAACATCCGTATTCGTCGGTGTGAGGCGATATTTCGCGCGCTTTGCGATCACAATAGGCGTCAGAGTAAGCGCACCCATGACACTCATACACGGTACTTAAACAGATGAGTTAAATTTTGAATGATTGCGTAATACTTCAAACCAGGTATCGACCAACTCAGGTAATCGAGTTCAAACTCTGACATGTTTCTCCATATTTCTCCAAATATCTCTATTTTCGATGTCAATGCACCAAATCCACTTTCACAAGGAGTGGTTTGAAGGGAAGTTCCATCACCTATTGATTGCGATGGGTTACAAGAAGGGTTGTAACTGAGGGATTCTGGGGACTCGGGATCAGGATTCGTCAGGAACAAATTGAACAGAGAGCGTTATAATAAAAGATATATTTAAAAGAAATGGAATTGGAAATGAATTATGCTCTGAACAATCTCGGTGGCGGTGTGCCCGATTACTGATGCACAGGTATATTACAATGCACTGCGGTAACCCTTTGAAAACATGTGTGTACAAATCATTAGTAAACAGACGGCCTTGTTCACTACGAGTGCTCCTCCTAGTGGAC
>JAPYYZ010002799.1:0-12487 GCA_030522705.1 Eretmocerus eremicus | reverse complement strand
ATATCTATAGATATCCTAGCAATGCTAGAGTCACAGCGTGTAGCTCAGAAACGCTTGAATGCTGGCATGTGCGGCTTTGGACATCAGATTCTGGTGCTGGAAAGAGACAATTTACCAGAGTTTCAGCCGAATCCATAACCCAAAGGCTTGACACTCTCCTTGTCAGTCATACCCCTCTAATATTCATGATTATTTAGCTGTTTTCCAAGTTTACCGTGAAATATAATTGTTTTCAGCTACAAATGCCTGAATTTTCTAGTACTGATCTGACCTGCTCTTGGAACGAAGTAAAAACTCAAACAGTCGCAAATTAGCAGCCAATCCCTATAACAGAGCATTCTTGCTTTTCAAATAATTCGTCCAAAGTAGACATGGAACTCAAAAATTTTGTCAAAAACAACCATGTTATCATATCAGTAGACTTGCTCTTCCACATTTGCTGCCAGTTGTAGTCAACTCAAATAATAATGCCGCTGGTGAAAGTCGAGATGACACGAGAGGTACCTTTACAGCTGATTTTGAAATTGAGAGCTATACAATGTAAAAACTGCGATGAAATTGCAATTATAAGCCTGTGCTGTGTAATGAATTTGCTAAAAATATAAGTATGATAGATGATATGAGTGACGACCGTGATCCATCTGGCTCGGAAGAAATTTGTGAGCAAGTATTTTTAAATAATCTTCCCAAGCCAATGTTGGTGAAATATAAATTGAAAAGACATGACCCAATACAATTGCCAGTATTTACTAAAGTGATTGGCCATGGCCGAGAGATGTACTCAAATTTCCTTAGATCAAGACTGTGGTCTCATAGAAATGCTCAAGCTGATCCTCTCTAAGAATGTTGTATGGAGAGCTTGGTGTCCAGAAACGTTTTAGAAATCGGTGAAAACACCAGAAATTACTTTGCTGAGTGGCTCAATGTAAAGAAATATGTTATCTTGCTGGTCAGGTTATCCTGTGTATACGTACATTAAAAATCAAAAATTCCTAACGAGTGGAGGACTAAGTGTCAAAACTCCATTGAACCAGCACGATTCACAAATGATGCTACCGAATATGTTATAAAAAATTGTTGGACGGTTTATAATAGAGTGGAGTCGAAGACAGCTTGTAGCACGGAGATCTGCATTATTCAGCAACACGGAGTACAGTCCTCGAGACACATCGCGTACAGCTGAGCAGCCGCGGTAGGATGCGACGCCGTCGAAGATGTTGCCTGCAGCTCGGTCGGAGCTGGAATGGACGAGTCGCCGGGCGCGGAGCGGCAAGCAGCTGTAGTGAGGCAACTCGATATGACGCGACGCGCACTGTTTCGTCGTCACGCTACATGATGGCGCCGTCGCGTAGGATGACTCGAAGCATTATTTCAACAAAAATGAGAGCAAGGCTCGTGTAATTGTTAACAATGATAATCTTGATTTGGAGGTGCTTGAAACTGGTCTCATTAACTGCCCAACCATTGAATGGCTAGGCGTATCAGAAGATGCAATAGTGTTCAGAAAGAATCAGAAACGATTTGCTCTACTTAAAACTAAATGTTTCCAGAAGGGTAGATCACATAATGTTGGTGCTGTTGTTGAAGAACAAATTGGTAAGAGCTTGGAGAAGTTGAATGGTACCAATTTTCCCGGGAGTTTTCTACGAATTCCCGGAAATGCTCTGAAACTTTTCGGGAAGCTCCCAGGGTATTGTCGAATTTCTTACTTTATCGAGCTTTCACAAGAATAAAAAAGAAGCACCCGGAAAGCTTTCTCAAAGCTCCCGGAGAACTTTTATCATGCTCCCAAGAAGCTCTTGCAGAGCTCCCAGCGAGCTCTCTCGAAGCTCCCGGGAAGCTCCGGTGGTGTTCTTTGGTAATTGTGCCAGAATTTTTTGAGCTTAATTGAGGGAACCGAAAAGGAGCCTGAAGAGAGTTCATAAATAATAACTCGTCTTTAGCTTTCCCATCAATCAAAAATATTGCTTCGAAATTGATTAATTTGCCTGCTAGAATTATTATTTTGCAGACTCCGTCAAATTTCGGACCTAGAAAATCTGTGAGAGAAATGTTACTTGCTCTTGCCGGGACTCAAACCCACGATCCCAGCGATTTTGTCTTCGGAAGTTCAGGCCTATCCACTGCGCTATTGAATGCTTACGTCGGTAGCGTGTAGAAAGTCTTCTTAGATGTTAATTTAGATAATAATTAACATTTTTATATCATCATCAATTGACATAGAACGAGAGCTTGAAAATTTCGTATCACCAGAGGTACTTTTCGTAGAATTGTGGATTTGCTCAAAAATACTAAAAAAACCTCGCTTGATCCGTACCAAAATATCTTCTGACAATAATAACCAATCTTACAATTGAGATAGGTCCTTTATTGAAATGTAGATTTTTCTATATAAGGAGGAAGTTGGCGATAGCTTCTTGGAAGCTATCGGCGAGCCTACCGGGCGATGATGCGGAAACTGTCCGGGAACTAATGGAGAGCTCCCAAGGAACTAAACGCCAGTTTTTTAGAAATATAGGTGAGCGAGAAATTTGTCAATTTTCCGAAAATTCTTTGCGAACTCTCATGAAAGCTCCGCAAGATTTCTCTGAAAAATTCTCTGACAGTCCTCGAGGTAGTACGTTGCCGATTGGGGTATTATTGTTCTGAAGCGTAACCGAAAGTTTTATGATCAAATTAAGCAAGGTATGGCTTTTTTACATGCAGATCTCGGACTTATTGTGATTCATTCTTCTTTTAGAAAAAAGAATCATGTATTGGAACTTTCCAAAGATTACCCTTTCCAGAGCGATATGCTCTCCGTTCTGAAAAGAGTATACTATACTGTATTTTACCTGAAATTTGTTTGCACGAGTTAGAGACTCCTATAGGTAGTTGCCAACAAGATGGTGAGGATTTTGAATTTATAGCTAGAAATGTCAAAAATGAATCTAAGAGACCAAAAGCTAGGAATGCTATTGAGAATCCCAGGAGAAAAGTGTCCTCTAACGCTAAAAACTAAAATAAAAACTTGAAAAGGAATTTATCTGCTGATAGTAAAAACAGTGAGCCAAAACTCCAGTATCGCAAGTATCTTCATATGTATAGATATACTTGCAATACTGGGGTTTTTCCTTCTATTTTTGCGATGTACAGGCCAATTCAAATGAACAAAAATATACGGATATCTTTTTTGGTTCAAAAAATGTGTAAAAAAATTTCCAGCAAGATTGGGCTCCCGTAGGTCAAGCCCTCTTCTTATATGTTCAATACGTTCTACAATTTTATTCTCAAAACTATGGATATTCCATATTTTGTAATGGAAATATCAATTTGATCTTTAGATGAAAATTGTGGCTCATAGAATATTTTAATGTTCGAAATACATTATTTGGTAGTTGGAGTATTCCAGTGATTATCTACCATGTTTGACTTCACATACTTGCTCATAAGCAAAATATTTTAAGATGTATCGAGTATGAGGGTTACATTTGTCGTATACTAGGGAGATCGAGGATTGAATATCCGTAGATGAAAACAATTGAATGTGAATAGAAATGTATCAGTATTTTGTTACGGTTCTACTGACAAATGATACAAAATAATCAATCTATTTTGGCAACATTCATGTGGTGGATCAGGAAATGTGAAAATCTCATTAATGGATGGAAAAAGGAACATAAAAACAGACTGATGATTGCATTCATCGACATAAGATAGGAATTCTCAGTCCTGAATTTTATAGAACTGACAACAACTAAAACTTCAAAGGAACGTACTTCTTGCACAGAGCTATAATTTTGCCAACGCTTGACTATTTCTTGGCCCTTGTGCCGTTAATCCCGTTGGCGTATTATCGTGCAAACTCTCGAACAGATGACGTTTTACGTAGAGGTAATCGGATCATTGCCACCAACATCTCGTCGGATCCCCCCAAATCGACCGCCCCAGACATGCCGATGCTATAAGCGCCTATCGCGCCGAGTTGATCATTGACAAAATTGGAATAGCTCGCCTGAAGAGCGATGATCGGACTGACTTACCTGTCTGCGGAGCCGTCGCCACACTGCGCACCTCAAAATTAGCGGAACCGACTCATTGGCAAGTAACACATAATGAACCGTCACGTTTGCCTCTGGTGACATGAAATAATTAAGCCCTTGCGAATTCTATACGAGCACGAGAAGGAGGCCCCGATGCAAGTTTCAGAGGATCAGTTGAGGACACGAGGGTGGAGCGTGAGCCAAAGATGCTGCCACTGCGAGTTTCTCTCGGAAGTTCGAATATCGAGCGGGCAAATATAGTTGCATGGATGAATCTGAGGACTCGTGCTGACGTCTCTGTTCTCTAGAGCCACCCCCGCATTTCTCGAAGAATGAGATCCCGTACGTGAGACACGGGGAATCGACTACTCAAGTGGATGTCGGGGCTCGAGCGAGTGGCTGACGCTCTTCTCGGCGAGAATGACTCGCGCTGCGTTTGTCCTTTTCATACATTCAGGGGACGAGGTCTGAAGAAATGAGTTGCTTCAAGATTGCTCGCAAAGTCGAGTTGAATCGAATTACGTGGAATTCCTTAATTTTTCTCGTCAAGACAGAGATCTCACTTATCACAAATTTTCGTTTCAATTTTGTCGCAAAGTTTTCGCTACCCGGCTTTTCCTGTATCTTATGTGGGGACCTTCAATATCTAGAGAATTAACGCGGCTGTTTCCGTCTCTCAGGTCATTGCGGATAGAAAAGAGATGAGTTCTCATGGATTACAGGAAAACAGTGCTTGATGGAGTTTAGGTATTCGTAGTTGGAATCGAGAATAAACCACTGCAATCAAAAGACAGAACTGATCGGAGAAATGATTCCACAGAGATACAAAAATTGATACCTTATATGTAGCACTTTCTCTCACATTGCGAAAATTACGAGGACCTTTTATAAGTCCTTGATAAGCATGAGCCTCCTACTCGAAGGTACAAACAAACATTTTAGTATTGCCCGTATGAGCCTGTGTTAAAAAGTCATACGTACTGTAGAGATACTTGCAATACTTCAAGTATTGGTTGCATCTCCGGATAGGAAGCTCATTTGAGGGAAATACTCCAAGCTCTTCATATGTGGAGCGGTACAAAACTTTCAGAAGTTTTGGTGTGGATTGGCAAACCGCATCCCCTCATTCTTTCGCGCCAGTCCCAATCTCTTCGATAGCTCCGATCGAGGCTCCGATTCTTCGACTTTCCTTCTCTTGGTCTGAGCAACTCATCTAGGTATACACCGTTCTTCCAATTCTTTCATACAACTGTTACTTATTTTATTCCACCCCAATCACGCAATCGGAATGAGAAAAATTCAATCAGCCCCAAGAGGGACGTTACCACGGAACGACATGGCATTCTGGTAAATTAGCTCGCCCTAGTTTGCTGGGCACCGTGAGAATAGTTGTACGGGGGTCTCGTGCGTCAATGGTCTACAGGGTTCGTATCAGTGATGTATTAGTGGAACGATATATGGTCTCGCACATTCGTTCTGTCATTCATTCGCCCCAGCCAGTGTTGGTGTGAGCTCTTTGTCAACGTCAGCGACGCATCTATCGAGGCGAGACGTGTGATAATGTCATAAATTGTTTCACGCATTTTCACCTTTCGCCTTGCTCCAGAACATTTACTATGGCAAGCGTTAGTAAACGCTGTATTCTTCTATTCTATGTACGATTGGGAGAGGGAAACTGTATCAATGTTTCCTTATCCATCAATTTAGACTTTCGCTGCGGAAGCCATAACCGGGGTTCCGTTGCAAAGCTTGTTTTAGCTAATTTTTGCACCTAATATTTACCAAGGATAACCCTCATGAATCAGTGTATCTGAGCCTCGAAACAATTTCACAGTGAGTCCAGAATTCTGTCATCTCTTTCACATCGTGAGAAAATCGCCTGGACCCAGGATCGAACTGGGTCCAGGCGATTTTCTCACGATGTCAGTCAGATGCATTTTTTAATTGATTAACATCTCGACTATCAAATTGTGATCGATAATCCATTATAAATCGGCCTCAAATTTGAGGTTGATAAGGAGATATAAAAATTAGTCCTCCAATCCCGATTTACGCACTAAATACCGTGAGTTGATCTTGCGGCTGACTATAGAATTTCGAGTATATGGGGGGGGGGGGGGGAGCTAGATGGGAAAATGGGTAAGACATTCAAACATTTAATGGTATTTTCTATGTAAAAAAAATTGTAAAAGAACAATCCTCGAACTATCCAAAGTTTGCGGATGCTTATTCCCTGTAGAATCGAGATTTAACGAACTTGAAGATCCTTAAATTCTCTCGCAAGTACATGTCCATGCAATCACCCATTTCTCTCTTCCCTTCACACTATGGGGAAAGATGGAACGATGCATTTCCAGGTATACGTACACCTCAAAATATTACTTTGAAGAAGGCGGATTATAGTCGTGCCAAATAATTCGAGACTTTTGTTACAAAGGTCAAATTATCATTTTTCTTGCATTCGATTGCCATCTCAACATTTTAATTTTGATCGACTTCGCATTCGAGATATAACTGAGATCGAGGTTCTGGAATGTCTTCAACGAAGTTCTCGGATGAGCACCAGAGCTCATGCATTCTTTCTCCACGTTTTAGATGAATTGAAGCAGATCCACTGAATCAAGTTGAAGGGATCAGGGACATGCTCTCGCGTGCAGCTGACCCCTTGCCAGCCACTCTGACCAACTTGGAGCAGATTTTCGACTAGGAGAAAATTTGCAGCCATATCATTCCTTAAGAGATGAAAATCAGCATTGTTTCCTCTTTTATTGCACCTATTCTCGATTTGCAATAACTATGTTACTAGAATGTTTTACATCTACTCGATCCCAAATCAGCTTCTCGGGATGGATGTTTGCCGTCAGACATTCGATGACCGCCTTTTGGTGATAAGTTTTGAATATTAGTTGATGCTTTCTGAAAAGGAAATGCGAACCGGCACTTTAGTTCATTTATAAAATTTGCCGACAGAAAGAATCTTGCATGTGATGTACAATTCTAGAAATCGGTCCGACAAGATTACGTCAAAGTGTAACTCCTGATTACGAAATAAAACAAGATTTAAATGTCAATGCAAACGAGTCTCTGGTCACTGTATCGTTGGTGCAGTTGCACTTATTCGAGCGTAAGAGAGCCCACATCAATGAAGTTCGCTGCGCCCCGTTCGTAAACGCAAAATTAGGTCACCTCGCTGACGTAATGCTCGAGCTGTTACGGATATATCGGGGTTGCCGCGTCAATAACCAACGGGTAAGCAACGAAGGAGGAGTTTGAATATTTATATATTTGTCCCAAAGCAAAGCCAAGAGTTTCATTGTTCCTACTATGAGATGTTTGTGACACGGAATACTTTAAATGCAATTTTCTAATCCCTGATACTGACGGTAATGATACTGTTCAAGTTATTTTTCCTCTCATCCTCCTTTCACGTCGATGTGCATGAGCTCTTTACATAACATTCTTCATTATTTTCAGTTAAATCGATGACAGGCTTTCGGTTCTGATTCTATTTATACCAGAATAGAAACGTTGACGAATAACCCATTTGTAAACTACAAAAAATCGCGATATAAACAACCACGTGAGACCATACAGGGCTCCTCCTGGGGATTCGGTACCTTACAATAACTCATTGATTGCATCTGATTGCATTTTCTGATACTTGCAGGCAAAAATCGAGCTTTGAATTAGAGGGTTTGACTGTAGAAGAGCTGTTTCACTATCAAAACATTGTTTTGAAGTCCAGAATTGCAAAAATCTCGTGAAAAAAGAAAATATCTAAAGATTAGAGACTTATATTTATGTAATTTACTCAATATGGTTAAGAATATTCGAATCAAATGTAAAAAATAAGTGTTTGGGTTTGTTTTTCACTAAATAGATAGATTCCAGCGATAACAAAGCGGGCTCAAAAATATTCTTTCATATTTTTCGATTTTCTGCCAAAAGGCAAAGGATGATGACACTTAGCTTGTATTTGTGATTCCGTCGAAGTTCCCCACCTTTGAGCCCAAAAGTCGCACAAATCGAGATTTAGCCCGAGAAATGACACATCGAATCGTATTTGTAATCTAACTTCTAGTGAATGTTTTCTAATTCATCTGACATCCAAAATCAATGCTGAGAAGGGCGTATTTGTCCTTAAATTCTTGTCAAAGATATGGGTAATCATTCATATAGTTTTCCTATGGTAATAAGGACATATTAAAATACATTCGATATGAAAAATGGTTTTTTGCGTGACTTATAACGGATTGTCTCTTCCGAGTAGATAGAACTTTGATCCAGTGAAAATGTGGCTGCATAAAAGAACTTCTGAGCCTTAATGTTGCATGGTACTGGAGAGCGATCAAGCTACGGCAAGTACAGTTTTCAATTTTTGAGGACAAACTTACATAAAATCATTCAACAGTGGGCATCATGAAACTCTTTGTTCTACCATTTGTCGAGTTTTATTCTAGTTATATCAAATGGGATTGAATAATCATCGGCACCGATTAGTTCGGAACGATGGGCGGGACTGCAAACAAGATCTCGAGAGAAATTTGAAAGATTTGCAAAATCCGTCGTCAAAATTTAAGGACCGTACAACGGAAAAAGTATAAGGTGCCTATGTAGGGTACTTGTAAAATTACCTTTGCACAAGCATACTTCGACGTTTAAGGCGTCTGAGACTCACAAGTAGAGGGTCAACTTTCCGGATCACCGATTTGGCTAAAACTCTGGGAATCATCTTGTTCCAGTGAGAAATGAAGATATCCCAGAGGGTTTATGCTAATAGGCTCTCTGTTCTGAGATACAGCTATGGACATCAGCATTGCCTACATAGACCCGTACTAAAATGTCACATATATAGGTATACTAGCAATGCTAATGTCCATAGCTGTATCTCAGAACAGAGGGCCTATTGGTCTAAACCCTCTGAGATATCTTCATTTCTCACCGAAACAAGATGATTCCTAAAGTTTTGAGCAAATCCGCGATCCGCAAGGTTGACCCTCTACTTGTCAGTCGAGCTCAATTGATCTTTTGAAAAAATATAAAATAGAAATATGTGAATCACGTTTACGGCATGCCTCAGTGAAGACAATTTGAGCATGTACCTATGATGGACCGGGGTCTGCGTGAGGCTTGTTTGCTCTTCTGGAAGCATTGTAACACGTTTGTTGTAGTATTATTAATCGGGTGTGAGAGCTAGACCTAGTGTAATTGGATATTTTGATTGCTAGTTGAGGACATACAATTTGTCAGTTCCAAAAGCTATTATCTTCGCTATTACCGAGGCTATTGTAGAAATCAAATGTGATCGTTGCAAGAGCCAGGTCTGAACTTTGGTTGGAATCTTTCTCATATGAACTGGACAATTACATATCCGAAGATCCGAGATGATTATTGACCAGCTTCTCCCGAGACAGATAGGATAAAATGATTTTAAAACTTATGCGCAATGATCATGATTTCATATGATAGTACACGAGTTAGAAGCATTTAGGCCACAGTGAAATCGTTCGAATTCTGAATGAGGTCATTCCGACGGTTTTGACTAGAATTCCTCCAAACCACAAAAAGCTCAACGGGAAGATGGGATTCATCTCCCTCCATGGATGTTCGTTTTATGTTAGGGACTGATAGCTCTTTTCACGCCAGACAGATTGCTTGAGGCGTGAAAGAATACTACAGCAATATCAAAGACGTTGCCTCTCGCAAGCGAAAAAGTTATAGGGGCATCGAGAATTCTTTTAGCCGGCAACCGCTGTAAAACTGATTTATGGCCCAATTTCACTCTAGTTTTTTGTTTTGATCGTCACAAATTACATCCTGAAACGCGGATGTGGGCGTAAATCATCTCGTTTCTCATTGATATGGACTCGTTCGTATTATATGAGCACTGATAATTATACTCGGGTGGTGCACTGATTATCAGCAAGTTAATTAACCTTCGAGTCCTTTCACAATGTCGTGTATCGTGATATAAATTTACAGTAAAGTAAAATGGGAGCTGAAATTGGTGCATGTCACCGACTGCGTGCCTGCTTCATTTATTCGGTTTCCCGCGGTGTTAATTATATACGCCGTTGAGACCGAGCCGTGCCAAAAATACCGTGGGAGAATCGCCCGCCCGTGCGAGCCCGAATCGCTTCAGAGTCGCGGTAGTCCGCCGAGGAGGAGCAGGTGCAGATTCATATCTGATGGGAAGGTCTTCATAAAAATGAAAGGAGAGAAGATTGAGATCGAGTATTATACAAACAGCTGCGCGGGGCATGGTGGCATTAGATATTCAAGAAGTCGAGGCGCTTATTAGACGAATATTCGAGGCACATCAAGGCCGCGATGGAATAGAGGCTTATCGAAAGACGGAAACGACTCAGAAATGATCTCAAGGGCTGGATTGTTGTGTTATCGTGTCATTCTGCCGAGTCGTTCATTTAACTTTATCGAGCATTCTTCTCGTACCTCGTATAATTGTCTCGGCGAGCTGATTAGTCGCTCGTCCGATCACACCCAGGCCATCGTCTGTTGAATTTTGTGGCGACTGTGGGTGACAACGAGTGAATATTTCATCCGTCGTACGCTTCAATGTGCACAGATTGGGCGAGCGAGGGGGAGCTCGGCGAGCGCCAAATTTGAAATGCCCTCACGGCAAACAGGCCGAGAACATCGGGACATTGTCTGGTCCACGGGGCACGAAGAATGCGCCTCGGTCTCCGGTTGGCTCTCGGGCAAATTGATAATTTGGCCCGAGAGCGTCTGTAAACCCTTTTATTAGAACGGAACGAAGCTCGCTCCCGCGCCAACAGAGCGCACAGAGGAAGAGAGAAAGAGGGACGCTAGGGGAGTGAGAAAACAGAGGAAGGAGGGGGGCAAGACGACGAGGAGAAGTCAAGGCCGCCGGGAGCACGGAACGGTCGCACCACGCGGCGCGGCCTCGGAGACTCGAATCCCGACTGCTCCCACGTACTCGCGCAAGTACAAATCGGGTGGGGACAAGCTCGCCCCGCGTACTTGTACTTGCGGAGTGATGGGGCCGCAAGTGCGCTCTCGGCCGGGCTCGCGCGTGTGCGCGTGTGCTCATACTCATCTCCCTCGATGGCATCTCCTCGGATGAAGCTCTCGAGGACGACGTACAACTTTTGCCGCGCTCGTGCCCCCCTCGATTAATTTCCGCTCTCCCCTCGTCCCTTGTGCGACGGAGAACACGGGATGAGAGAAGAGAGCGACGGGAGCGGATCAACGCGAAGCGCTGTACGCAGACCCTTGCTCGAGTACTCGCCTGCTCGGGTACTCGACTGCTACCACCTGTACTTGGCAATCGCTCTCGAATCCGCATTGTACTCTTACTTCGGACTCATGCCCTTGTGCTCGAGTTGGTCCGGATCGAGGTGAAAGTTGCCCGGCTGAAGTCACCACCGCGATCTTAGATTTTGGCCGAACTATCCAGCAGGGGTTGCCCCCGAATTCGAAGTTCATTACGTTATTCTGTGAGGAACTCCGAGAGATTCGTTATCATTTTCGTTTTTCGTTGAAAATGCAAGAAAATTGATCCTCAGTTCTGTTCCACCACTCCGTTACTCTAACGAAAGAAATGACGGAGCTGACTGACTTCCGTTCTATTTGGAATTTTGTTATTCAAAAGAATAACGTCTTCACCTGAAATAACGAAATTCTAAGTTAATCAACTCCGTCATTTCCTTCGTTAGAGTAACGAAGTAGAGGAAAAGAATTGAGGATCAATTTTCTTACATTTTCAGCGGAAAATAAAAATGATAACGAATATCTCCAAGTTCTTCACAAAATAACGTAATGAATTTCGGCTTTGGAAGCGATTGCCTCCTCAAAGGGGGATTCCTGATCAAAAGTAACTAAACAACGTATGCTGAATGATTTTTTTTGCATCTCCATCACTATTTGAGTTATCATGAAAGAACCATAAATTTGAACTCATTCAGGGGTCTGCGAGTTCAGTTCGAGGAAAAAGTTACACAGCTATAATCAGCGAAGTTTACAAAGTACGACCTGAACAACATTTTCTACCTCGCGCAGCTCAGCAACAGAAACTATGCCTGACTGATGCATCGTAGGTAGTACACATGTGATTGGAACTACCCATGCGTGCCTATGCTAGTGGAAGGACGTAGTGCATGCTATGAGCATAAAGTGGCGTAGCGATGACTCGCGAATGCGCTTGAGGACATGTGCGAAAATGGAATGGCCGGCGAGTCGCGTAGCGCTGAATGCGGAGACCGGAATCGAGGTGAAGGATTCATTGTTCGCTTCGCGAGCGCCTCTTCGAAGCGCGCACAATCGAGCCACGATGTATCGGCCAGAAGTATTTTTGTTCTAGTCGCTCGAAGGTTGAAACGACAAAGACAGAACAGACCTTTGACGAAATATTTCGTGACGACGTCAACTCCGGCTATTGTGTGGCTATTTTCACGTTCTCCTTAACTAATATCGTTGATAATTCA
>JAPYYZ010002798.1:0-13513 GCA_030522705.1 Eretmocerus eremicus | reverse complement strand
AGTGCGGTGAGAGGGGCGGGTGGCGCATGGGAGGCAGAGTGGGAGGTGGCATCCGTCCGCCATATTGAAATCTTTTTCGTCCCAAGCCTGGTACTGATCTGTTAGTAATTTTATTCAATAGCTGCAACAATTACCAAGAAAATGAGCTGAGCTGGAGTCAATTTGGTGCACTAAAACCGGAGATACCTGCGTTTGAAGTTCGGAAGTGTTGTCGAGCCCTCCCAGGGTCCACGATTTTGGTACCTTGGAATTTTTTTAATTTTGAAATGGCTGTATCTCCGGTTCCACTGCATCAAATTGAGTTCAGCTTGGCTCATTCTCCGGGTATACGTTCCAGCTATCAGATTAAATTCCTAATAGAGCGTTTTAAGTCCGCGCATGCGCAGGAGAGGCTGTTGACTCAGTGACAAAGTACTTTAAAAATGGTATTTTGCGTTTTTGACCATGATCCACCCCCTAATATGGTATGTTTTAAAACGATTTTCGATGCAAAACGGTCAGGTCAGTACGTTGGAATGGTCAGCTAACGTGTTTCTTGTCGATTTTGGGGAGAAAAATCAATTTTGAGATTTCCATGAATTTTTTCGGGGCTTGAACGGGCGACTATCGATATGCTCATATTCTTTCCCTTTCTGTTGAAGACTCAAGAATACGCGAAGAAATTTCCAGGAAGATTCGTTGAGATGCATCGGAAAGCGAGCCGATCAAAGAAACGACGTTTCTTGCAAGTTTTGGGGTTAGAAACTGGGGAAAATTGGTCCGGGACCGATACCGACCAAGGTCCGATCCACTAGTCTTAACCGGCTAGTCCCTTTGTATCCAATTTGTTATAATAATATACTTACTATGTTCTGGGAAAGTTTCTGTTTCGTCATCATGTTCATCTACCGATTGGTTGATTGTGCAAGTTGAACTTTTTGTCGATGAAAACTCTTGATTCTGATTGTTCTTGTCTCATTCACATCCAAGCAGCCTAAAAATGTCTCAGACTTCCATTCTAGTAATAGTATACACTCATATGATTAGTTGTTTTTGATTCATTGACCTCTCAACTTGATCTGATTGGATCGTCCATATCCATCTTTTTATGTTCACATCTTTCAAGTATTTTGTGAGTTCTTTCCCGTGCAAAAATCCATATTTTTCACCTGGACTTAGTATTTCTTGACTACATATCTTGATTTTTAATAATTGTCCCTGTTTTGGAATGATATTGAGTGATCTGAATCAAAATCTAGTCCACATCTTGATTATGATGGAACTATTTTACCTGTACTTTTGGTCGTATTCTTGTTTCGTTCACCTAATCTCTTCTCATCATAGTTCTGTTCTTCTCTCGTTGTTTTCTCTTGATTTGCATTCATGATCTCCTGTTGTTAAGCCATTACAGGTCTCACAGCGGCTCTTGAAATTCTTGCTTTTCTAGCATTTGTCTTCGATTTATTATAGTCTCCTTTAAAATTCCAATTCATGTTTGCTATATCCATAATATGATTAGTAGCATGATGGAGATCAGCATTAGGGTTCAAGAGTGGAAAGTACTTTGCAATTAGGTTCAGAGTCATTTTGCACCAAATTGACGTGGGCAAGGTAAAAATCAGCATAGGAATGCCACCGATTCTGCTTCCAGGGAAACAGATGTAATGTGAAATTAGCTATTGAGGAGGATTTCTACCTGTTTCCACTCTTGAACGCCAACGCTGCCGGAAACATGTTCTCTGAACTTTTGAATACCAAAGTTGAATTTTTTCCTAACCTATAACTCTTATTTTTCAATGATAGATATTGTTCATTCTGGAGTAGATTGAGATGTTTCAAATGTTACATATTTTCTGTTGGCAAACCACATTTTCCATTCATTCTCTGACAATGGGATGTAGATCATGGGATCCTGATTTTATTGATCAAACACAAATGAAACTGAACATTGACCTATGTCAAATTTTTATTAACACTGATATGTTCAATGAAATAATGTCTCAGATTGATTATGAAGAATAACATATTTCGCTGTTTGAGAATTGTCTTACCTCAATTTCAACAATTACGGAGTCTCAGATTGATCAAAAGATCATCTCCTATTCTGTCTCTCGTTCTAGTCACTAGTCCGGATTTTTTTTCTTTCACGTGCTTAATCTGAATATTGCTGCTCTTCACTCCTGGATATGCTACGTAGTACTATGCAGTTCCGGTGCCCAGTGCTTGTCAGCGACGTATCGGATGTTTTAACTTCCACTTTCTGGCCGCGTAGTGCCCAAGTTGAAGGCGGGTAAGAGCCCGAATATAGTGGCGCGAGAAGTGAACGTACAACAGTTTATTGCTCGAGTCCCTGCGGAGATGGACGTCAACTTGATCGTACGTCCACATCGACCGTTTTCGAACGTACGTCCACGTTTTTGAACTTCGAAACTGGCGCACGTTCAAGAAACTGAACGGAAGCTGTAAAATCGTCGCGCCACCGCTGGGGGTCGTGAATCTAGCTATCACGGGGCCCACCGCGCCGTGTTATACCTGGGCAAAAATAGCCGGTCGGACCCTCGCTGATTGCTTTTCTACCAGCAATTGAAAAGTGCAATATTTCGAGGATTGATTTGAACAATCGTCCCATTGAATTGTGGTTGCCTTGACAATGCGAGACTAATTTGAATGGTCTAAATCGGACCATAATGGTTCATCTAAGTTTCATTGTCAATGCGATAAGACGATTATTTTTTCTGAGTCAATATGGTGCGATCTCGACCATTCAAATCAGGCTCGCATTGTCACGTCAACCACAACCTGATAAGCCGATTTTTCGAACCAATTTTCGAGAATTGGCACTTTTTGATACCTTGCAGTGGAGCAATTAGCGAGGGTCCGACGGGCTATCGTTGCGCAGGAATATTTGGTGCGCGATGCCAGATTTGCGATCTGCAGTCAAGACACCGCGGATCCACACAGCATTCAAGTTGGCGTGAACGCTGTGTGAATTCGCGGTTTCATTGAAACTCTCGAAGATTTTTACCAATCGCCGTCCACCGCACTGATGATCATGACTTAACTCATCTTTCATCATCACGTGATTACACGTTCATTGAGGTACATTTGAGAAACTACGCAATCGACACGATACGAAAACATTTTTGCGTTTGTGAGATCCGAACGTTGTCTTTTGACACTCCTGATATAGTTCATTCGCTGTTCCTCGAACTTGATCAACTCGATGAATTACTCAGACAGGATTGCAAGAAATATGAATATTGAATTCCAAATTCATTTATTCTAGGCAATGCATCTATTCGATCTAATAAAGATCAGAACTATCATCTTTACAAAATTGTACCGATAAGAGAGAAAGAGAACTTCAATCTAACTGTCTCATATAAACTGGAAAGTGAATGCCCAACAGATTGAGGTGGTAGGACATATACTCTAACCTATTGGATCGGCAAAGTACCACAATCAGGAATAGCCCAGTGAAGCTCACTCATCGACGCCTCACGAAAGGGTGATCAACAAACCATTTCCGAAGATCCTCGCGCACTCGTATTCCACTACCATCTCTGAAGACCCTATCCCCATTCTCAGGAATCAAGTTGATCCCTTCTGGGGAACTCCAAGCCCGGAGATAGTGGAGTAGGGACAAGAAATTTTGGCCGAGATCAGCATCGTTCTTCTTCTTTGCTCAATTATATGCCAAATAACCAGCGAGAGGCTAAACTCAACCCACAAGTATCGGGCAACTTACCACTGACTGAAGAATCGCAGAGAACCCCAGGCCATTCACACATTCCTGCTGATCCTCGTACTGCGATGAGCGAGAGTTCTTCTAATCTGACAGGTAACTACTCAATGACCTGTACACCGTCGCTTATATTTAACAATTAATCATGGTTAATGAGAATAATCCTTCGTTTCTTTCAATGTAGGAAGCAAAGTGGATATGACAAGCTCTGCTATTAATAACTTGAATAGTTATGATGACTATGAAGGTGATGAGTGGAACAACCACAGCTTCAACCATCAGTATGTCACTCCATCATCTGGCAGATGTGATAATCAACACGAGACACGTATCGCGAGCCCGATGCTCAACCACAGTTATAACAACTCGCAGAGTATATCGAGGCACCAACAAGAACCTTATTATCCACAAGCGGCTTTGTCTAACAGCTATTCTTCATATAGCTTAAGCAGTGAAGCTGTAGTGAGCCATCAAGGAAACCAACAAAAAAGACCCCGCTAAAGTCCTCTGAAACATCCGATGAAGAGGTTCCAACAATTGTATCATGGTGAAGGCTCGGGCGTTCATTACCCACGACATTCTCCACCTCATGGCAGTTGTTACCATACAGAGGTCAAGCCGCAGAGAAGCTTAGATTTTGCCAACAATAATGATGCCCACCAGAATATCCATAATTTATACCAGCCATGGTCGTCCCAATCTAGGGAAGGTTGAACACTGGAGCTCGAAACTACGGCGCCAGCTCATATCCGAGTCAAGATCCTTCCAGGAATGAACGTAAGAATGAATTTATTCCTCTTCAACAATTTCTTGCTTTGAGCAATGTGGATCAGTTTGGCAAGAGTGACGTTCTAATGAATAATTCCTTTTCGGAGGTAGCATGATCGAGGAAACTGTAGCATACCAACCTCGATTCCCACCAGCTGCACACCCGAGTAGAATAATTTACCACAGTTTGCCGAGGACTGGAATGAAGTAGCTGTGGCCGAAGGAAATCAGTTCTCTTTGTACCAAATTTCATCTGTCCGAACACCAGATTATTTTCTCCTGTTGATATAGAGAGACACAATAACAGCCAGACTATGATTATGAATGTATGGTGTCCACGTCTCAAAGTACTTTCACAATTTTGCTGTTTCTGACTATTCGATACAGATTCACTCATGAGCCAGATTATGTATTGAAATCAAAGTTTTGAGGTACTATCTCAATGTCACTCATTGGTACACCAAACGTACGTTCACGTCAAAACTGGCCGTACAGTGCCGCTATTTTCAGGCTCTCAATCAAGATGGGGTTTTTCAGCAATCCATATAGTGCTAGTTCCCATACTATATTTTTCGTTTCCCCATCACAGAGCGGTACACGTGTTCGTATTTGTGTCTGAAATTCAAATCGAGAGCTTTCTCAGATATCCTTGAATCGAGAGCCTATTTTTCCGCGAAATTATCGTATAGTTTGATTTGGCTTGCTCTAAGTTAGATCCTGTTATTGTCACCTGTTGAATGTAAGTCATGGTTCATATTGATCAAAGCCATCTCTTGTTAATTCTGATTCTTCTGAATGATATACAGAATCAATTCCCACATTTTGTAATTACCAAAAATGGATCGACATTCGACTGAAATGATTGAAATTGTCGATGTCAGTCGTTTACCTAAGTATTTTGAAGACTCTTCAAAGTTGATCGAGTACTTTGATACCAAATCGGGCCATAGTTCAACTGCCAAGTATGTACCGAAGATGTTTTCATATCTTCTCATATTCTTGTATATCCCCTGGAAACAAAATATGTATTGTGATATTGTAAATTTCAAGAGTGAAATGTTTGACGAGACTTGTTTGGTAACGGCTCCCACTGAAGTAGATGATGAGCGTGTACTGAATCTTACGCTAAACTTGTCTGATGAGATTTCGATCCCATTTGCCATTTGGGAGGGGAATATTCCACGACTTAAGGCTAAAATAGTTTAGAATGATGTAAATATTGAGGTTGATCAATTTTGACACATTCTATTACTCATTTGACACTTCGCAGGTTGTCCATATCGATGGATTCCATGTAGAGGCAGCGGTACCTGACTCTTGGTCATATCATCATCCTTTGAAATTATCTTGTATATCTCTCACTAAGATTACCAGTATAAAAAGTGCTAATGAGACATACTTCGTTATGTTATCGCAGGACAAGCTGAAGTTTATGATGATCTGGGATTATGTTTGTTGAACCATGATAACGACGAACCCATTGGTTAGTACTTTTATAATATATTTTCATTCTCTGAATATTTTGATGAATTCACTAGAATCTCACACAGGATTGGAGCTTTATTCATTGCATGAATTTATTAAAATGAGGATTGAGTCGAATGTTATGACAGGTGTTTTTTTACGAAAGATTCGAGAAAATTCCTGTAGATATGATCAATTATGACTCAAAGTTTGATCATTTAGAAGAAGGTCAAAAACTCATAATCTATGGCACTTTGAAAATGAGTAAGGGAGATAATCCTACTCTCCAGGTGAAAAGTGAGAAAGATATGAGAGTTTCCACAGAACGGGTTTATAATTCAAACCAGCACTTCAATCATAAATCGTAGACAATTGTACTCCGGAAATACGGAGACTCAAGAAGGAACTAAAGAGACCATAAGAGTGTATGGTGATATCCAAAGTTGTGTGGATGAAAATTATGAAACCAAGTCTACTATAGGTAACATTTTCCAAATTCCATCTTAACTGGATATTCCATCAAGACAACCGAAATCCGTGGAGAACTTATATTAACATATTTTTTGAAATTGTAGGTCTCACTCTGTATATTAAATCAATATTCATCCAAGGAAATCCAGCATTTAGCCTACGATCTGGTGCTCTAACAGATGAAGGAATCAAAATGACAACATGTATAAGATATTACAATGATTCCCGTATCAACTACCAGATTGGTCAAAAATTGAAATTTCGTAGGAACTAATAGATTGGAAAGGGAAAATAACTGTGGAGATTGAACATCTCGGGGATGTGACAATATTGGATGATGATAAATGCACCAATGACATCTTACGAAATGTCGTTGAAACCTCAAAGAAACCAGAAAGAATTATTGATCACAACAGTGGAAAATCCGTAGCAGAGGTGAGACTCAGAATTTGAAATACACTCTACCAGCAATCAAATCTGTCTACCATTTCATCCGACAAAGTACCTTGAACAAATATTGCATTAAATCTTTGGATTTATATATTTTCATCCGTATTCTACAACTTCAGAAACCTTCAATAGATTTCTGAGCAATCAAATCTGGCTACCAGGCAATGTCTATCAAACAATGTACAAATTACCGAATGAAGGAATTGTACCGACAGATCTTTAGTGTGTCTTGCATCCATCTGAAATCAATAAAGTATTGAGATGTGAAAATCTATCAAGGTCCTCAAGCACTGAGAAGTTTTTGATAGGAATGTATCACAAGGGAAACTGGGAAGATTTGATGTAGATCAGTTGGGGCAACCATGTTCTCTCAGCAATCATGAAGAATCAAAACATGCAATCAACTATGGATCTTGACGGAAACATCGATTCTCGTGATACATCCTGTCAATATCCATCTGGATGAGATATGATTCAATTAATGGATATATAGATAATCATGGACACAATGAATTTAATGCAAAAACATCCTCTATGGGAGCAGAACATATAACTTACTTTCACAACTTCTTTTGCATGCATGGATTGGTATCGTAATGAAGAACTGATCTTTCTCTGGAATTGTGTATTCCTATACTGAAATGAATAATTGACAGCTTGTGCTGCGTGATATGAAGACTCAATCTGTTTTGATAAATCATCAATATTTTTAAGAATCCAGATGCTTTCAAGATGGTAGAATTCGTTGAAGGGACAAATATCTACATTCTTGTCTCAGCTTTACGAAGAAACTTCTCTTCTTTCTTCCGAGTTGTCAATCCATCGTGTTTCTTCTATCACATGGTTATGAAATGTTCTATCCAATATTTTGGGATGATTATGATCAAGAATGATTGAAATTATTGCCATCGAGTATTCAAGTCAAGTTTTAGCCACGATTCAATGAAAATTGAATAGATATGCACTGCTATTGGAAGCAAGAGAGTACGTGAATGACAAAATGTCCATACCTATAGATCTCTGAGATATTATGGTGTTTGTTAACTGGATACATTATTATATTTATACAATTAGTGAAGGATTCAGGATCATTAATTTCCCTCTATCTATTACCAAGAAAAAGTCCATACAAGCAGTCGAGAGAATCTAGCTTGGTTCGTGAGCACTTGGATATTGTAGAGACCCCTATCTATTCAGATCCTCAGGGTTACAAATTTCTTGTAATTTGCTTATGAAAACAGATCTCCTTGAGCATGTATGAAAAATTCACAATTGTACGAACTATTTCCAAAAAACATGCAATGGCACTTTTAAGTATATTGTGAAGATAATTTTAGTAAATCGATTCATATAGTCTTAAGAGGGTCTCATTGGGTACAAAATTCAAGTATTGGGCTCTTGAACCATTCCCTATTCTCATGACATGAATTTGGGATCTCATCTTATTCCCTTTGAGGAGATTCGTCAATATCCCTAGGAGGGGGTCAAGACACGGTGGTTTCGGTCAGACATTTTTTGCCCGAGTCCCGTGTTATTCACTACATAATATCGATGAGTCGCTGATATAGGTATAGTGAATAGTTTGAGGCAAAAAATAGCTGCCCGGCACCGTGTCATGGCCCTCTTCTAGGGACCCTAGCCGGCCGTCCAATCAATTGGTCAGCTGCACGTTTGCCGCGAATGAGTGCGTGACTGTCGCGCGACCATTTTTTAGCTCGGGCAGGAGTGCATAACGTGGTGCATCACGACACTCTCACATGCACCTCGATTGAGTCGCTAGCTAGGAAAAAATCCTACCCGTATTTCGACATGTGATTGGTGTCCTAGTGACCATCCTCTCGTTTTGGGTGCACTCGGGATGGTCATGAGCCCGCCCATGGCGGCTCTTGAGAACCCCCGGGGGATTGATCTTACAGCTTCAGGAGTGCTATGAGTGAATAGGGGCGACTGGGCAAGAAGATCAAAGTTTGCCTGCGACGAGTGAACTAACGATTGGGTCTTTCTTGACTCCTCTTCAGTGCTTGACGTGCGCACTTTGTTGTGGACATCAACAACCGCTCGCCATCTGGCGATCATCCGCATAGATCGGCCTCACTCTAAGCTCATAGAAAATGTTTGTGAATATTTTCTGGTCACTCGAAGATATTGATTTGTATTCATTTCACTGTTGAGTATGCCAAACAATATTCATGGAACCAAACTGATGGTTCGCGTAAGCCTGATTATCTTCATTATTCTCAGAAAACACTCATTTTTTGCTATATCCTAATTGGCGCAGCTCAGAACTGCTTGAGCGTTAGGGCCTAAAATTCTGGGTACTTCATTTTTCCGTAGAATAGAAGACATCTGTAAATTTTCAGCCAAATCCATCATCCGGAGCCTGTGGTGTCTCATAGTCAAATTTAATTCTTGAATTGACGAGTTTGGCTCAAGAAGTAATTCGAACATCAATTTCACGTTCGCCAAAAATTAAACTATTACTGGTGTTCGATTTAGCCTCAATTGGGATGATCAATTAAATAAAAGTTCAAATCTGGTCCAAATCAACAACTACAGAATAACATCTTCATGCTCATGCATGCGACCCACCGGGCGAGCGTGCATTACATGTCAACTCAACTGATCGCGAATCGATACACAGCGGTGGTAAAAGCATTCTGCTGTTCCACACGCGCTCATACACTGGGTCTTGCGTGCACTCGCTCGAGAAGCTTTTCTTCGCTTCCGCCTGGCATCTGGGACCACAAGAATCCTGCACATAGCAACAAAACTAACATCGAGTGCGATTTTTAGCATTTATGTCGTATTTCGTGATCTGCTCGCTTGTTTACAGACTTGTATATCGAAATGCTCACGAAGCACGCTATGTTTGAACCAGCCGATGGACAGACTGATACATCAGCACGTTCTCGCACACCCTCGGGTATTGTCTCGGTCGCGTGCAATGCGCGTGCGAGAGAATGCCACAATTGCAATGCATGCACGAATGTAACCAAGGCTCTATGCATTTCTACTCGGAGGGCGAATAATCTTCATTTCAAAATACTCGGAAAGAATTTCAATGCATTGATATGGAGTGTTATCAAATCTTTCTCGGACGACGTGTAGATATAGTTTGATATAATTATCTACTCAAATCTGAAAAGCAAATCCTTGAATAGGTGAGTGTGTTCACGTCATTCATACGCGTTTCTCTCCCACTCTTGTTTCTTCTCCAAAATATTTATCCCACTCTGAGATGTTGAAAAATCCCCGCAGTTCTGGGGGTCGAGAGAAATGTTTTCCGACATTTCAACTTGAAACTACCACGTTCAGACGAGGTTTTAGGTTTCTCATGATGAAAAATCATCCAGAAACGGACGGACGCGCCCAGGGTAATAATGTATTATTTTGGTCCATCTCAATCTTGTATCAGCAATTTTTCGAGAAAATCAAAAGTAAAAGCTTTCCACGTATCACGAAGAAGCCGCCGTGGCGTAGTGGATCAAGTCCTTGGTCTCCCACGCGAAAGGCAAGGGTTCGATTCCCGGCCGGCACTACCGAGATTCTTTCTCATGCGCTTTTCACGGCGGCTTCGGTGGTTCGGAACCCACCTCAAACTGTAGGTCTCCCTCACCGAGGTGAACACGGTATTTGGCAGTTGCTGACGGTAACTCAACCCCACGCACATGGGTGCCGTCTGGATACAGCTCGAAAGAGCAGGTGCCGAGACGTAAAACTGAGAACTTATATCTTTCCACGTATTACGCACGAAGCTTTTGACTGCCTGAACCGATTTCAATGAACTAAAAAGCGTATATGAGTTCTTCAAAAATCAATTAATTGAATACTTGCAAAGAATTCTTCGAATCTCCGACATTATTTTATAGTCCGATAAACTCGCAAATTATTTCTTGAGAGACGTCTTCTTTCAATGCATTTTGGTACATTTCGCAGATTTTTGTGTGCCCTATGAGATGATTTGAGAACAATCGACCTCATACGTATTGCGGTGTGAGATAACTTGGGATTCAGCCAAACGGATACACTCGAGCTTTCCGATAATTTGCTTGTAGAATTGGACCTTAGGCGAGTTTTACAATTCTAAAGAAAGCATGTCAAAGATTGAAAAATGACGAAAAAAACAGGCACGGTACGCTGAGATTGGTCGAATCGAATTTCTTTGTTGTGACTAACAGTAAGAGTGTCAGGCTTTCGGGTCATGGATTTCGGCACCAAAACACGATATCCAAAGCCTCACATGCCAACGCTCGTACGTTTTGGAGCTACAGCTTTGAACATTATCATTGCCCATATAGTCCCATGTTAAAAAGTGATATCTATAGATATACTTCCAATGCTAATATCATTGGCTGTAAGCTCTAAGACGGTTAAGCGTTGGCAAGAGTAGCGTTCAGATGTCATATTTTGGCACCAAAAGTAGACGATTCACAAAGTTTCATAAATATCTATTACCCGCAGGCGTGACAATTGTTTCTAAAAAAATGTGGAAAAATGGACTCGAAACGCATGGAGCATGTTCATTGGTCCAAATTTAATCACTTCGCGTATCAATATTTTAATATAGGAAACATATAAAAATTTGCGGGCAGTCCACGGAACGCGTGCATCCGAGATCTCAGTATATGATTTTACTAAGTCCACTGGTCTCAATGGGTACAAGAACGTTACTTATGAACGGTCTAGTAGCACATGATCTTGATGTGAATGTTCCCGATGAGATTTATGCATATGTCAAACAATTCTCCGAGACAAAAATCTCGCAGATACACATTTTGCTCACGAGTAGATCTATATTTATCTAATTTCGTTATCTTGCTCTCATCAGTAGTTCTGGGATTTGATTACAGGAAATATTATGTTACGTTCTCAAGTATAGTGAAAGAAACGAAATTGTATGGCTATCAACTGACCGTAGGTAAAAAACTATAAATTTACGTCGACACTATCTTTTATTTCGGCATTAAGTTGGACGCCAAGCAAAAATTCAAGGAAAATATAGATTTCATCGCTGTAATGAATCGCGTAAAATTGAGGGTTCAATTAAACGAGCATATAGACGTCCGTAAAAAAAAACGCCACTCTGTACGCATGGACGACTGTAGTGATTATGTTTTTAATCTACAATCTTGTGATATTCTCAACGGACTTGAGAAATTTACCAATGAACTTTGGAATTGATCTATACGAAATATTGATATACATCCGGCTCAAGTCAAAAGTGTCCCTACAATACAGAGATCATGGTTTCATTCTTGCTTCAAAAAAATTTTCTCATGTGCGTCCAGACTCGAAGATCATTTTTTCCTCAATGAAGGAATCCTTAAGTTGTTTGGAGCATAATCCGTGGATTATGATCTGCGTTTTTTGGAGATAAAATCAAGAAAAGTCAGTGAATGCGATTATAATTCTTCCACGTAGATTAAAAGATGGAGAGATTCTTGGAATTGATTTCCAATAAATCCGTAATGCAAAAAATCAGTGAATTGTGTCGAAATTGAACGATTCGAAGTGATTCGTTTGATAGATCTGTATATTCCCCATGCTGAATCTAGATGTGCCGGCTCGGAATCGTTTCATCCACTAGCCCACTCGTTCGATATCCAATACTTGTAACTAAAAAACATTAGAAGGGAGTGAGTAGAATTTTTTCGGAATCATTGAACAATAAAGATATTTCTGAGATAACTGAAAACGGAAACTAACGAATGATTCGTACAGATTTCTATATTTCTAACTGTTGCGAGGTGAGTCATTCTGAGAATTCTAAAACTTTGTTCCAGATAGAATTATTTCTAATCTAATTTCATGTAGTATTCCAGCTCAACCTAAAACTACCTCGTGCTAAATAAAAACGTCCGGGATTGCAGGATATCTCGAACCTCAATCAACAAAATTCAGAGCATCTGGCTGTAATCGCCCAAAACAATGTAAACATATTTTGGTAGCAATCCTACATGAATATAAATTGTTTCAAATTCTCTGCCGTATATCTTTTCATGGCAGTGTACACTTGGAATATCAATCCATATACGAGCAGTGAAAATTGGCGCCGTCATATCACGCATAATGGGCTTACGGGACTGGAGAGTCAACATTTCTCGCATATATCTCACCATCCTTCTACGAACTCTATCGCGACGCGAAGAAAAAAATTAAATAGCTTTTGCAAACAATGGTTCTGTCCATTATATTACCAACAATTATATGAACTTGATTAACAAGTTCTCAGTCTACTGGTTCAAAAGCAAAGGTCCGCTTGAGAAGTTCCCATTTAGCATTATTATTTTGTGGTATACTAACAAGTAGAGGGTCAACCTTGCGGATCACGGATTTGGCCAAAACATCTTGTTTCGGTGAGATATGAAGATATTTCAGAGGGTTTAGTCCTTTAGGCCTTCTGTTCCGAGATCCAGCTGTAAACATTAGCATTGCTCATATAGACCCGTGTTGAAAAATCACGTATCAAGAGGCGCGATAGCGCCTCGCTGGCGAGTATGAGTGAAAAATGTGAACTATCAAGCGCGAGGCGCCGTACCTATTATACTTTGAATTGGGCCGTTTTAACCTCGCACTTTTTCTCCACTCGGCCTTATCTCCCTGAATCACGCGACTGAGCAACCTCTCTCTGGCTCA